>WBMY01005916.1:3334658-3369687 GCA_013397315.1 Donacobius atricapilla
GGATGCACGGGCAGCCCCGGGAGCCGCCCCGGCACCCGCCTCGGCCCCGGATGCCGCGCCGGGACGCTCCGGCAGATGGGGAGAAGCGGGGCCCCTCGGGCCGCTCAGGGAAACGCGCACCCCACGGGAACAGACCCCTCCCCACCGCTCCCCAACTCGGCCGAGCCGACAGCGAACCTCGACATGCAGCACTGCCGGCAACGCACGTGCCCTAAAACACATTGTCGCGCTCACCCTGAATGCACAGACCCTAAAATATGCCTGAATACTTTTAATATATCAATACACAGTCTTACTGCTCAAAATAAAATGGCATATAAATTACATAAATCTTTAGGCATTCATTAGCAGCTTCCTCTTAAATACATACCATTAGAGCCGTAACGTGTCAAAGCACAAGAACATGGCTGTTACTACAAGAACACACGTTCAAATAAACTCAGCAGCTCTCTGAAAGAGGTGATGCTAAAGGTGAACCAGCCCAACGGCTTCCGTGCGGGAATGGGAAGCGGCGTGCGAAGAACCTGAGCCCTCATTTGGGTCCCGCCACTGCTACAGACAAATCACTCTTTTGTGCTCCGTCTCCTTCTCGCGAAACCGCACTGCCAGCCTGTCCTGCTGGGAAGTTTATTTCGTGTCTGTAAGGCCACCCCACAGAGCAGCGGCCGGGCCTAGGGCGAGCGCACGCCTCTCGCCGAGCCCCAGCCCCAGCCCCAGCCCGAGCGGAGCGGAGCGGGGCCGGCGCGGTGCCGCCGCTCGCCGCACGCCCGTCTCCCGAGCCTGCAGAGCCCCCAGGTGGCACCTGCTCGCCACCACCTGGGGCTGGGCCTGCTCTTTGCTGACCCCAGCCACCGAGGGCCAGCTTCCATTCTCTCCGAAAGTGAGAATTATAAAGCAATAACCTACGCAGCTGCTGGCAGATTATTCTTTTGGAGTAAGGTTATTTACGAAACACAAGGACAATGAAAAAGGATAGCAAAACCCCGGCGAACCTACAAGGCACCAGGGAGCCGGGCGGCGCAGTGCGGAGGAGCGCGCATCCCTCCCGGGCTGCTGCTTGGCAGTCTCCCAGCTCGGGAAAGAGCAAGCTGCACCGAGGGCTCTCCAGCCGCACACCCTTCCCTTCCAGATCAACCCTTCCCACCCCAGCTCCTGACTGTGACATCTTCCGGAGGAACGCGGAATGTGGTAACAAACTTACCAGCCCTAGGCAAAGGCAAACTGGAGATTCTAGAGATTCTCCTCCATTTTTCTCCCTTACTTGCCTTGTGCTGGATGATCATTTGGCCTCGTGATTCTATGAATATTCATATATTTGCCACTTAGAAATGCAGGAAGCAATTTGTATTAAAATACCAACACAATGACTTCCATTCTCTGTGCCCTGAGGGATTTAAGTATGTGCCTTTTTTCTTTGAAGTATAAATAATACTGCACTTTAGAGGGAAGTACCCATTGCCAGAGATTATTACACATTTCACGGGCAACGTTCTTTAACATATTTTTGTTACAAGATCCCCCATACACCTACTGAGAAGATATTGTTCCTCTGGAAGTGCCACTTTTTAACCAGTAGTGGCACTCGGCACCAGTTAGTACAGCGGCAACCCCAATAAACATTGATGAGAAAGCCGGCTAAATGTAAAGAAAGTGGAAGCAATATTGCTAACAATTATTTGTACTGATGTGTAACTGGATTAAAATTATAACTTATTTTTGTTAAGATATAGATAATTCTAGATTCTTGGTTAATACAAATACTTTACATTTGCCCTCTGACATCAGATTTTAAGGTTCACATGTATAGGCTTTTATTTGCAACTAGAAGTTTTGAGTGGAAGATGATATAGCCACATAACCCACGGCACAAGGTTTAAAGTTATGCAAAACACCATAAAATGTTTTATTTGCTCCACAATGACACATCACTTTCTCGTACAGATGCTGAGTAATGCATGCTCATTGCCAAAAGTCCCATTGTAGCAGCCATTCCTCTGCGTTACGTCTCCAGGCCTTGGTGGTCCTCTCAGAAAAACTTCAAGACACTTAGAGAAAAATTATCAGAATATAAATGAATTTTCCAGAAATTATGCCAGACAATTTAGCAAGTACACAAGGCCTCAGGGAAGGTATACTTTGACCCAAAATACAGTGTGAGTCTGACTAAAAGAAGATTGCTGGGTGACACCAAATAGTAGTGAGTCGGCAAGTCAGAAATTTCAGACCATACTTCTGCAGGTAGCTTGACTAGAACCAGTGTGAAAGATCAGTAACTATCACATCCTTTGTTACAGTAAAATTCAAAAGATAATTAACCTAATGTTTTCTGGGTACTGAACATATTCTTCCACATTCATGAGATTTGAAATCTTTAATGAATTCAGTTTTTAACCCCTTATCATGTAACACTTCCCAGAACTAACATGTACACTCAAAACACTAAAGCGTGATGTTCTATGTCTGTGCTATACTGTCTTTCACTTATTCTCAGAATCTCCAACCCCATGCTCAAGGTGTTACTTAAAATCCTTTCAGCTCTGCCACTTCCTATAAATTATTTCTGTTCACTGCAAAGATAAGAGGTTTTTTTTTAATGTGTTTCATAGCCTTATTCTGTCATGGCCATATACAGAAAATGAAACAAAATCCAATGTTGTCAACATTAAGAGGAAAAAACCCAAACCCAAAGCAGTATATAATGTGAACACTTTAAAAGATCTGAAGAAATCAGTGTCTGAAACCTGGTTCAAACAGGTACAATGGTTTCCCATTTTCAACAAAGAAAATACTTTGTCTCATTCCTGCTGCAACTCCTAGATACAGTTCTCTCCTTGCACATGTGCAAACACAGCATAGTATATAAATCACATGAAAATCAAAAACTTCCAACCATTCTGTGACACAACTGTACCTTTCCTGTACTCCCTTCTGTGCCTGTTACACCCCCTTTTCTTTCACTTTATTAGAAATAAAAAATCTTCACTATGGAGGGAACAATGATTCAGATGGATAGAAGGAAAATACAGGAGCAACCATAAGCACTAATAATTTTGCTGGTGATTTCACAAGCCAGGACTCCAACAATCAGGACTGTATTCCTGTAGATGCTTTCCCAAAAATATTTTCATCCATGAAATATTTTACCAAGAAAAGCATCAGTGTTGTAGATAAATACCCTTCCCTTAGAGAAGTCTTCAGTCTGTCATGGAGTAGTGCAAGTAATAAGCAGGTAAACCTCTGCACACAAAGTCATCAGTGAACTCCAGACGCTGACAGAACACACAATACAACTGTAAATCTTTATGGTAACTGCCCTGACAGCTGAGCTACCAACATCAATATGGTCAGCGACCAACCAGAGCAATCAGGGAATTGCAGCTTGCCAGATGGCGATGGTAGCATTCTTCCACATGCTTCAACGTGACCATGAAAATGAGGAATTACATACAGAACATAATAAAAAAATTAAGAGGAATATAAAACCCAAATCACTTGAGCACAGCTCCCTGAAAATAATCACACTCATACGCAGTTTTCACAGCCTTCATGAATTGCTTTCCACCCACTCCTTAAAGGAAAAATATTTGATACAGCAGACAGCTGTTGTGCATTCAGGGATGTGAGAAAATGTATTCCATATTACTATTTAATGTATCATGCCTGTGTGAATAGAATCATTAAGCTTGCATGTCTCCTTTTGGGTTATTTATTCTTAAATTTACAGATGCTGAATTAATTCACCATCACTACCCAAACTGTATAAACTCCTAGGGTGATCCCCGACAGAGCACTTGACCAAGGATGGAGTTTTCACTGGAATGGCTCCTTTAAATCAACATGTATGTGCTCAGCTTGCATCCACAGCCAACAATTTATTAATGATAAATGCTATTTCTCAGCAAATCCATAGCCCTGGAGAAAAGTCAGCAAACCTTCTTCCCTGCTCCGATTTGTTGTTGTTGTTCTTGTTTGGTTTCTTACAAGTTCCCACCCTGACCTAAACCACTGAATCCTTTCTCCTGCTTCCTGTAAACTTCCCTGCACAGAGAGCAGCGCACATCTGGAGTCGGCAATAAGGAGAAAACAACATTGTTTCCTGCACTAGGCTGAACAAAGCAATTCCATTTTCTCACTGATGAGTTCCTTCACCTGGAACCTGAATTGAGCCAATAAAAAAAAATAAAATATTTTTGTTGCCATGCATGAAACTTTTGGATGAAGTTCTTGGAGAGGCATTTTGCTCTTCCTACAGCTTTTCCTCACAAAACAGCCTGGAAAAGTATCCCACAAAAGAGCACAGATCTGTGTTCCGATGCCCAAGCCTCATGATTACGCAGTGCTTGCTGTTATCAGTACAGCCCATCTTACAGATAACCGAATTTGCTGCCTGCTATATTTACCTCGCGGTAATTAAAATTATATAACATATATATTATGTAACATATTCTACAATCGGAAAGATTTAGAACATTTGCAGGAGGCTACAATGGTGAAACCTGTCGCCAAAGAGTACTACTGGGGAGGTGACCAGAGAGAATACGTGTAGAGTGACTATTGTGAAGCCAAAACCTTTTTCTGTGGGGCACTGACAGCTACACTTCACTTGTTTTCTGCCGCTGACAAAGTGCTTGCCAAGTGCTTGTGGTTGAGAGGAGGTGAGTAAAAGCTTTAGCTCGCCGTAAGGGACCTCCTCTCAAGGGGAATTCCTACTAAAGTTGTCTGGGGGAAGGAGGTCAAAAAAACCCAAGGCGCCTGAAAGGAGAAATCGCGTCGGGAGGGCCCCATCAGAAATGGTCCCTCCTGGTCCCGCTCCCTGAGCAGCACCGGGCCGGACACAGCGGGGCCACCCTCCAGCCGTGAGCGCGACCGCAGTGCCCGGGGGCGGGCGGCGGGACCGAGGCCGGCGGGAGCTGCCCCGCCGCGACCCCTCGGGCTGCGGGTCNCTGGCGGGGCAGCAGCTCGAAGCGGTCCGGCCGGGGGCAGCCAGCCCGATCTGCCGCACTCCCCGCTGCCGCCCCGAGCCCCGCACTCCGCGCTTCCTGCGGGACTTGCGCACCAGCGCGGGGGCTCCCTACGAGCGCGGCGCAGCTCGCGGCCATGTGAGCCTGGAGCACTTCTCATCTTTCCCTAGCTCAAGAAACGAACCTGAACACCACCAGTGAAGAAGTAAGCAGTTTAAATAAAGAAATGACGTTAAATTAAATTCACACAGGAGCTGGCTTGGGTACTCATTTTGTTTAAGCCAATATTTCTTAAATTACCTAAAAACAATCAACAAGTTTATGTTAAAAGCAACATAACGTTTTCTTGCTTTTACAGTACTTTGCTACTTACAGAGAAGTAAGTAGTCACGAGAGATTTACACAAGCTTAATAAAATTAATCTAAATTACATTGTCTTTAAAGGTGGCTTTAAAAATCAGTATGAGCTAAAGCTTAATAGAAACGTGTTTAGATGTTTAATTAAAGCATTCATTACATTGAAAGCACATTGAAAGCAGGCTGATATCCCTGGAGAACGCTGGGGGTTTTTCAGCGTGTCTCAGCCTTCCTGTTCAGGCTCTCCGGCGGCCACGCCGCCNAGCCGCGGATGCAGCGCGGCCCCGCTAGCAGGGGGACAGAGCGCTGGCACACAGTCCAGCGGCTGTGCAGCTGCAGCACTTGGAACTACCTCATTTTAAGAGAACCCATTTATAAACTCAGAAAACACAGATTACAACAAGGAATCGTGTAACTGAGGTTAAAAGGGGGACTCATGTTCAGTGAGGAAATAATACAATGTTTGAAGTTTCCTATGTGAACTCTATGCCTTTCACTACATATTTTTTATGGTGATCACATCACACAGTTCAATGTGAGCAGTTTTGAAATAACCCTGGGACAATCATTACTGGTGAAAGCCATTGGGAAAAAGCATCTTTCACCAGTAAGTTCTCACAATGAAGGATGTTGGCTAGGTAGTCAGAATAGAACTAATTTGCAGAAAGGATAAAATATGAATATCCACCACTTTTAGCCTGGCTTCCTAGGGAAATCCCTTGCAGACAACCACACTGTGTTCATGGGGATGGACGAGTTTTCTTAATAAATTACATTCTAAATTCTAAATAAATTTACTTGTTAATTTCAGCAAAGGAAAATCAGATCACATTCATGCCATGTAATGGAAACAATGATTAAAGGAGAGGAAAACAGGAGACTCCTAGTGCATCTACTGAAGAAAGGAGTAGTTAAGGTCAATCCTTGTTAGTGACCAAAGAACCCAGGGACACAAAGCCCAGGGAAGGTAACTTGAGGCGGTTCCCTCCTGGCAGACAAAATTCTGGTATTCTGCTTGCCACCGGAAGTGGAATCAGACATCTGTTTTACACAGAACTTTCCGAACATTTCCTCATCTCCAAAGTTTCACAGGAGCCAGGAAATAATTGCTTTAATGTAATCAAAAGCCATATAACCCATAGATAATGTTTTACGTTCTCAAATTGCTTGAAAGAATTTAACTGAAGTCTGACTACAGCCATTCATCAGCCAGTCCCAGATGGGCCCCTCATGCACGAGATTCCTACCCAACACTAATTCCCTGCTTGGCACTGGCAGGAACAGTTTCTGTTCTTCACACAGCTAATGGACCATCAGATGATGCACTTTGGGGACCTAACGGGTAACACAGAGGACCAAATTTACAGAGGAAAATCACAACTTTGAAGAATAGTAGGAACTCTTTACACCAAGCACACATAGAACGACACTTTGAACTACACTGAAAGAAGCTTCCTTTCTTAAATCAGTAGAGTGAAA
This sequence comes from Donacobius atricapilla, assembly GCA_013397315.1. Lineage (NCBI taxonomy): Eukaryota > Metazoa > Chordata > Aves > Passeriformes > Mimidae > Donacobius > Donacobius atricapilla. The sequence goes on from WBMY01005916.1 coordinate 3,341,456, forward strand.
ATATAAAGATTTTCTAAGGCTTTAAGAAGAAAAACAAAGCTTAGAGTTGAAGCTCTATTTTGAATATTGTTGCAGCCACATCATAGGTGGACTCTTGTATGAAGACAATGGTTAATACTAAAGTATTTTCCTCCTCATATATTATCAGTATTATTGTTTCCAACAATATCTACAGAATACATCAGATTAATTTTCATTTGGGAATGCAATCCCAAGTAGGCAATCTCCTTGTCATACATATCATTTCCTTGTAATTAACATAAATGTTTCTGTTAGAAATAAGAGACAGCATTGCAAGTGCTCTGCCCAGAGAACTATTGATTGACTACATTTCATTTCTTTTTACATGAATCATTTAAGACTAAGCTTCATAAAACATATCTCATCCCCCATAATTTGCCCTTATATGGCTCTTAACATAAGAAATTCTGGGGGAGTTGTTTCAGTTACTGAAGATACTTGATTATCTTGGTTATTCTTTCTCAGAGAAAAAAAACCTCAAACAACCAAAACCAGTGTCAGAAATAATAATACAACAGGATTACTGTACATACTATATTGCTCTTTTGACCATATTATGTTTCCATGACAGACATGCAAATACAGCCAGATGACTTAAAGAATGGTACCCACTCTTTTGATGAACTAGCTTGCATTATCTCATCTGAACCCCTCTTTTATCATATGCAGATGAACTGTCTTACGCATTCACATGATTTAGACATTGTCACATTCAGATAGTTCTTGAAACTACCTAATTTCCAGATGCTACAGAACAATACAGCATCTCATTCAAGATTTGGCCCATCAGAAATCTCTTAAGTCTGCCCTTAAACAAGAAAATAACATGGAAAATGTGAATGTTATACCATGTAGAGGGTTGCTCTATACAGGTCTCAAGTCTAGAGCTACAGGACACTTCAAAGAAAGTAAATTTTTGAGATTTAAGTTTTAACTTTCTTTTTTGAAGAGCGATTTACTTTCTGAACAGCATATTTATGCTTTCAGTTCTTCTGTGCTTATACAGTAGTAGTTATGACCTCCAGAGCCATAATTCTACCACAGCTGCAGGTCCTGGGGAGCTGTCTTATGGCAAAGAGGCTTCTGAATGAAATACAACCTTAAATCAAGTTTCAACAGCTTATAAGAATAGGGAATATAAGAAAACCGTGCTGCTCAGACCAAAGGTCCCCCTATCCCAGTAGCCTATTTCCAAAATAACAGCCCAGTACAGCATTTATTCTTTTCACTTTAGTCTCTCATATGTTCTCAATGTAGTGACTATTCAGTGGGATTCTGGAGAGTAGAAATGAGTTTGGCCCTGTGCCTGTTCCTGGTATTGCATCATTTCCAGACTAATGAGAAAGATCAATCATTAGCCAGTACAGGGGACTTGGAAGCATGTATGAATCAGGCACGAGCAGAGTAATCCTGTACCTGACATATTCTCCTTTCTGCCAATTAAAAAAAAAATAATAATAATTTCTCAAGCAAGAAGTTGCATTTCATTATTGTTTTTAGTGGCTATTGAGGGCTCATCTTTCATTAATTTCTTTGGTTCATTTTGAATTATTTTAACTACTCAGCAGCCATATTTGTAGAAATCATGGCAAAAGGGCCATCAAGTAGTGAAAATTTTTAATACTGTCAGTGGGGTAAATATGCTCCATGAGGGTGGAAAGTCATTAAAGGAGATCCAAGTCTTGATGGAGAAGACTTGTGATTGTTCTCCATCAAATACAGGATAAATATATTGCCATTGAAAGCTGTAAGGGCCAAGTTAAAATATGAGCTTTTAGTCAGTCATTTTACATTCCCTATATCACTTGTATTTAGTCAGTCATTTTACATTCCCTCTATCACCTCACCTTCAGTTGTAAAGCTGAGGTTTTACAGTATGGAACACACTGTGATTAGCCCAGGGTATCATGGTTAGTTTGCCACTACATGTAAGCTGTTGCCTTTTGGTTGTTGGGCAGACCAAGACAAATGGTTCAAAGGTCAGTGCCTCTCTGCATTTGCCTTAGTAGGGCTCTGGGTGTTCTGCACAAATTCTTACATTCATGAAACTCGTAGAGATTTACTATCTTGGAGACAAGTAGACTCTGTTAAATTGAACTAAAATTGGAAAACACGTATGAAGTTATTGGAAAGACAAACAGATGAACTGGTAGTGCAACTGCAGAAACTTATCTTCTGTAAACAAAATCCAGAATAAAGCAGTTATAAAAGGTACTTGCCATAATACTGCTCTGATTGAAGTCGATGGATATGAAGCAATTGGATTCAAAGGACCAAAGTATAGCCCATCCAGTGTCCTTTCAGAACTATTTCCAGCAGAAATGTCACAGCCTGTCAAAATAATTCATATTACATGTGGAAATTTTTCATTATGGTCTCTAAGAAAAATGGTTATTTCAAAGTCAAGAGATTTTTCTTCTAACATTGTTTTGTATTAATCCCCTTTTTCAAGCTGCACAAAAAATTTAAATTGATCATATAGCTCAAGGCAATTCCAAAGTTTACAGTCATTGCTGATGGTGATTGAAGTGATGGTTATTAGAGACCTAAGCAGCTGCATTGCCATCAGGGTCCTGGCTCAGAACTGAAAATTGAGGGGTTGCTGAGCCCAAGCTGAAGTTCAGAACATACTTTTATCTCTGGAAGGCAAGAATGATTGTAGAGTTTGCAATTCTTTGTCAATGTCAGACTCAGTTTAAGGTTTCTGAAAGGCTATTGTTGTATAAATAATTTTGAATACTGCCTTCCACTTCATAGTTTCAAATATTACGATCTTTGTTCTTATTTTTAATGTTAAGGGAAACATTTAAGCAGCACAAATAGAAGACTTGCAACAGAATCTTGCCCTCCTGAACCATCTCAAAGTTTTAGGTCTCTCTTCAGGGAAGCTATGATTTTCTTTCTGGGCTTTCAACTCAGCCAATAATCGAGTAACTTCATATAGGTCGGTTCAATTTTCTTTATCTCAGTTGCCTCACATGTTACATAAGAGTAGACAATAACCTTGCTAAAAGGCTTGCCAAGAAGAACTAAACTATAAGATCTTCAAATGAAACACATAATAAAAAGATTTTAAGTAATTTGACATTTTAATTAGAATGGGGTAACATTCAACATACCTATAAGACTGCATTTTAATTTTGGATTATAGGGTAGATGTACATCAAGAAAAATCTTAGATAATTTATACATTTTACCATTAGGGATATACTACCTTTGTTTAGAAAAGCCAATAATGTTAATCCAAAACCTCCTCATTATTGCTATTTGATACACAAATATTTAAAGAGATTCTGTCCTACACCTTATTTAAATATATTTTCAAACTTTTGAGAAATATATTTAAAAATGACTGCCTTTAGATGTATTATTAGAATTTATACACGACCTGCATTTCCTAACACCTGTACAATACCTAAACAATACCTTAAGTTTCTATTACCCGTGAAAGTAATGATTTATAAATACTTTTAATGCAGAGATCATGAATTTAACTTTTTTTTCTAAGTGAAATTCCACCCATCGAATTTTAAAATATGTATTAATTTCAACAGGAAACAGTTTCTGTGTTTCCACCTTCTACCTGGTATTATAAAAACACTGTAAAAGATGTTGCAACTCTATATCAATATAGCCTTTAAATTGTCCTTAAATCAAATAACGAAACTGTAACTATTAGGGTATAATTTGAGTGAGACCTGGTACCTGGGAAGGGGTGGAGTTTGTTCGGTATTTTTAGTTTTATGCTGCAGCTATGTAAGTTTACATTGAATTTATGGTGGTTAAACTGAAATGATAAAATGGTATGAGGCATATATATCTAAAAATAAAAATGTTTTACTCTTTAGTCAGTGAGACAAGGCCATTCCTTGAGCAACTCCAAACAAGCAGGATTTTTTTTTCATAGTACATTTTACAGCTATTTGGGAAATTGTAGCTTATAAATAAAATAAAACTTAGCTCTTTACTATGAGTTATTACTTACTTGAATTTCACATTTTCAGAGCACATTTTTTACCTCTCCACTACAGAATACATAATACCTAAACAGCTCTTATTTGCTAGAAAGAGGTACCCCAATTTTTTTTTTTTTCCATGGGAGAGGCTTAATTTTGATCAATAAGAAAACAGTTTTAAGAAGCCTAAGGAGATTTCTTGAGACAAGAACCATCTCCAGTGGCATTGCTTTTCAGACTACCCGCGAATGACAACCAGGGATACTTCGGAATATAAGGACCTACAAGGGCAATGAAACAAGGTGATAACAGAACTGTTACATTTCTCTCATGGTACTCACCATACTGGTCTTGTGACCGGCTCAGCGCCACCTTTCCCGTCTGATTTAGCTCTGCTGCGTCTGGATAGCTGGTTATCCCCACATGCCATTGTGGGCTCGTTATTTCTGAGCCTGAGAGAATTTTAGCTTGCTCACTATTGCTGGCTCCTTTCCCAAGGGGAAGCTGTCAACAGTTTCCTTTTTCAAAACATCTCTCTCAGTTTCTCAAAACAGGTTCAGTAAACAGTGTTCCCTTTCCCATAACAACTGTCCCCAGGGGTTGTTTCCTATTCCTGAACCAATGGAGAGCAGTGTCAGTCCCATGGACCAATAATAGACCTTTTTACACAGCATGTTATAAAAGAAACTGTTGGAACTGTAAATAAAGCCTTCCTTCTCTGCTAACAACTATATGGAGTCAATCTATTTCCTGTCCTACCGTGACATACCATTGGATTCACTGACCTTCTGAGGTCCCTTCCAATGTGAATTACCCTATGATCTTGTGATCCCATGATTCTTCATATTAATTGGTTTAACATTTCTGTTAAGACCTCATACCAGCAGAGAAACTGCACATGAAAACCTTCTATGGGTATACAGAACTTCATCTCAGAGGATGGACTAATGTCTCTGACCTACCGTCAGCCTCTGGAAAGGTCAGCAATGAAATATCAGATAATTTGTTTTGAGTTTTTTTCTACATTTGAGAGACTGTTTAGCATGATGTAAAGCCAAATTAAAGTAGGACACAAAGCTTTTGGGGGAATAGATACATGCTAAATAAAAGTGGCTGCTGCCACTGCCACCCTGCAGGGCCTTACAAGATATCCTGGAATGTGTCAATGTGATTTATTTTTATGAATTATTCCTATGGGCATGGTGTATGTATGATGTGAAGATTAAAAGGAGTTGTTTCTTTAGAGATACTACATTAAGACTCACCATAATGTTATAGTTTAATTTTGCAGAACAGAAGATCCCACTCACTGAACTTTTATCAGTGTAACAGAATAAATATTGTACACAAATTTCATCATGGAACAATTCACAAGGCTGAATACATTTTACAAAGCCAATGAAGTTTGACATGAAACAGATGAGGCACTGAGCAAAAATATTTTCCAATTTTGAAGCAATGCATTCAGAGACATATTTCCTGTATTGTAGGATTTAATTTTCTTAATGATATCTGTTAGCTCTTCAGGAATTGACAAACTGGCTCCCACTGTTGCCCACTGTATTTAAGGTTACCTGTCTGTCAATTGCTTCTAGAGGCACCGGTTCCAGAAGAATTTGTCATTTCAACCCACATTGAACATGACTATGATTATCTCAGAAACATTCTTTCCAGCAGGTTTTTGCATCTTCCTAATAATCTGTACAGAAAGACACACTACACTTGATAGAAGTCTACTCACATAGTTATGTGAGTTTCTATAATGATCACAACGGAGTATTTTCTTTGCAGTGATAATCTTCAAGAAGCACAAGGCCAAGCTGTCTCAGCATCAGAGAGCATCTCATGAACGGTCTCCAGAGCTGCACTGACTGGGCTCTGGCTGCAGTGACCCCGTCTGCACGGCAGCACATTTAGTATTAGTACACAGTTATTATTTCTAACAGGTGACCATTTTGATGTAGACAGGACTCCTCTGCTTTCAGCCACTGCCAGACACAACAGCTATCACTGTGTGCAGGAAGGCCGTCAGAATTCACAGCTTGAGTATGTTTAAAGCTTCAGGCACTAAACAAGCTTTTACATGTGAGCATGAGAGGGTGTGAAAATAATCCATATTTTGTGTATACAGAGATAACTATTGTCATCTTCTGATACTTCTACAGTAGGGTTTTTTTCCTTCTTCTTTCACAGTGTGTTATGATTAGGATAGACTTAGTTCTTAGAATTGCTTCTTCATAATTAAATGAAAATTTTTGTTGCAGACCACTTATACGAGCTGCGCTTGACAATTATTTAAATACATATTTATCTACATATACATGTGTTAACTAAAACACAAGGAAATTGAAAAGACATATTATAAAATATTTGTTAAAATATTATTCATTAAACCAATACTTGTTTCCAGCAGATATCTCAAGTATTTATTTGAGTATAGTCTCTTTACTATAGATTTACATACAGCTCTAGTTTAATGGGCTTCCTAAAGACATCCACAGATACAAAAGCAGGAGAAATCAAGGAAATTGATTCTGTCACATTCTGGAGGCAGCTATAAGACAATTTATCACTTATGAAGGGTCTTCAAAAGCTTATGAGCATTTGGGGACCTGTGTATCAGAAAGTTCATAAATGTTACAAAAGGAGGAGAATGATCCTGGGTATCTTAAAGAACAGTGAAATATATCCAAAGGCTGTTCTGGAGTAACAATGAAACTGGGGAATGGAAATTGCATGCAAATATTCTCCTGTCTTCTCTACACATACCCTCTCTTTATATCATAGAATGGTAAAATGAAGCTGTGGCTTAAAATCACATCTCACTGAGTTTAGGTAACAAGTTCAAAGGGAGAGATTTTCTGTGTTTCTGAATTTTGTGCTTCTCAGTCAGTAAGGAAAGGGCACACACAGGGCTGACAGTGAGGAGAGAACGAGGGAAACAGGATGCAACAGCTCACCAACTACAGCTGCTAGTCTTAATGGGGGAAGCAACTAGAGCACCCTTGGGTGGTGAGGGTGACCCCCGTCCTACTGGTAAGGGGGAAGGACTAGAGCATTTCCCAGGCTGCTGACATCTCTTATAGCCAAAACATAACTACAAGAGTAGATCACTTGTAGCAGTCTTCCAATTCCTCTTGCCTCTCCACTGAGCAGCAATTTGCTACAGCAAAGAATTATGTACCTGTTGAACAAGATTTCTTGCAGGTCTTGCACTAAGAAGTGCCTCCATTCCGGCCACGAGAAGGTTCCTCTCAGGGCTCATGCTGTCTTTCATGCTGCTCTTTATGAGCTGTTGATATACTATAGACACTGCTGAACAGTGCTCAGGATGGTGAGCATGAAGATGTTTCCTGTAGTCATGACTAAAAGCTTACCACATCATTTCATACCTACGTTTATGTCATTTTGGAGGTAGACTGTATTTCCAGGTGCTACTAAACAATTACATTTTAAAAGAATTAGGAATATATTTTTCCATTTTTTCCAAGCAGAGCATGACCAGACTCTCCTCAGTGGTGCTCATGACAGGACAAGAGGCAATAAGCATAAAGTGCAACACATTAAATTCCATCTAAATGTAAGAAAACCTTGAGGGTGATTGAATGCTGGAATAGGTTGTTGAGAGTGGTTGTGGAGTCTCCAGTCTTGGAGACATGGCCCTGAACAACCTGCTCTAGCTGCTGCCCCTTGAGCAGGGATGTTTGACTCCAGAATTTCAGTGTAACTCACTACACTATTTAGGTGTGACCTCAGCTGTTCTGTGATTCTGTAATTAGACTACCTTCCTGAATGCAGTCATCGTGATTTATGCCTTCTACTTTGAAACTGGAATACTGTAATTGATTGAACAAGGCAAGGGCTCAGGACCACTGAGAGAATGAAGCTGTTAGAGCTGTTAAAAACTAACAGTGCAAATGAGAAACAGAAAATCAAACCAATCACATTAGTTTATCCTGACTTGGTTGTGTTTCAGGAGTCTTAGAAGAACTGGGCTAACTACATGTTGCCATCCTGGATTTGCCCGAAAGGAGAGCCTGCATCTCTCCCTCTCTGTTCTGCAGCGAGCAGCAGAGGTGACAGAGGGAGCTGCCTTGCACCGGCAGGATTGTCTGCCAGCATCTCTCCCCACTGGCACATCCTCCCCTCTGGTCTTCAACTGGCAGGTGTTGCCAACTCAAACAAGTCTAGAAGGCTGCAGGATTTTCACAGTAGAGAGATGTTGCTGAGTAGATTCTCTTTGGAATTAGAAGCGGGTTCACTCTTTCAAATGTTCTGAGGACAAACACTATCTGCTGTTTGCTGCACGTGGGCATTACTTGTTTATGAAAGGGTAATTTTAAAGAATGAGAAAGATCACAAGTATTTTGGTTGAAAACATTCTTTGTCTTTCTATGTTCCAAAGAAACAGTTTAAAATTCAGCTTCTTTAGACTCTGTTTTCTCCCCCAATTTCTTAGACATTAAGTGCCATTTAAATGTGTTGGAATATTTCTCCCCTTTTCAAAAGCTACCTGTACAGAAATGTTTGGCTTCCCTTCAAATGGAACAGTTCAAAAAGAAAGAACTACTGGGCACAGGGGTTAGCAACAGTTGCACTTGAAAATGATTGATACTTTCAAATGACTGGGGACTGGGTCTATACTCGTGAAAATGGAGCAACAGGTACAGCAGAAAGGCTGGATTCTTGAAATGTGATTACATTATTAGTAAAAACCGGCACACATGGAGTTAAACATATTTGTATTTGTAGAGAGACCTCAGCTGTACTGGCTTGGAGGAGTGCACTTGTTTAACAAAAAACTTGCCATCAGAATGGCTCGCTTAAAAAGGTTGATGAATAAAACTATAGATTTGGATGTTACACTTCACAAAATAAGCAGATTTTTTTTGCCTTTTTTTTTTTGTAGGTTTTTAAAATACTTTAATAATGCTTGTCAAACTCCTTACAGATGACAGTAATTAAAAAAAAACCCAAACAAAAAAAAACTGCACAAAACCCCCAACACCCAAAAACCAGCCAACCAACCAACACATTAGTAATTTTAAATATTGTTTCCATATCATTGGAACTAATGGTAAATATTGTCTATTTCAAATGTTAAAGCCTTAATAAAAGCTGTGTATATTTTAGCCAGCCCTTTTAGTATAACATTACTGAGGCATTAATACACCAAGACCTAGCCGCCCTATACCACCAAAAAAATGATCCTATTTGATATCTTTCCAGTATAGCAAACTTCTTCATCCATTTCTTTTACAAGCTGCTGTTGCCACTATTCTCCTAGAGGAGTCTTGACAGTTGACTCAAGCTGATGGCCACACTTCCACAAACTGCTGTAGATGAACTGCCAGACCTCTTTCCTACTGCAAGTCTGGTGCTTTCTCTAACTCCCCATGAATTTGCACTTAATATATATATATATAATTTCATTACACATATGTTATTGTGGAAATGATGTGTCAAGTCTGGATCAAAAAAAAAAAAAGCTGTTTCCTTTTCTGCCCTTTGCTGAAGTAGACAAATATTGGAGTAAATGCACAATAGAATTCCATTGCACAATATGGCTAAAAGAGGTGGAAAAGCCTGTGTTTTAGAAGTAAACTTTTCTAATTAAAAAAAAAAAAAAGGAAAATAAATGAGTTGAGGATGCTAACAAAGTAGTAGAAAAGCCTTTAAGGAAGTACGATGGTGTTGAATGTGTGATACAGGCCAGTTTTTAGCTGAGGGAAGGACGGTGGTGTTAGTTAAAACACACAAGACACGGGCTCAGAAGCAGAGATTATTGGCAGTAGTTGTGTGTTTTGCAGACAATAGGAAGTAGGGGTGTGACTGGCCATCTGGTCTGCACGCTCCACTCCAGCTGTGCTAGCAAGCTGAAAGGAGGAGCTGCAGCTGTGTAATGAATATTTACAGCAGAGGAGGGTGTGATTTATGGCAAAGATAAGAACTGATGAAAAAGTGGGACTGGACGTGCTTGAGGTTTTAGATGGCATTTCAAATCCTGTTGTCTGGGATTCAATACTGGACATCTCCTTAAAATATTCAGAGACCTGAAAGAAGAGATTTGGTCAATAAACTTGCTTTAGTGTGTGTAAATACAATGCTGGGGATTAGTATACAATTGCCTAGGTCCAATTCTTATAAACATAGTTACAACAAGCACAAGAGTTTTCCTGCTAAGTGGAATGATCAGAAGGTTTTCATAATTTAGTATATAAGAATTAGAAATTTATTTCCGATAGCTGGGAACATGAACACCTTGAGTACAATTAATTTTATATGATTCATGCCAATTAATCAGACTCAGAGATGGTCTGGGTAGAATAACAAATTATCATCACAAGATATTTTCACTGATGTAACTTGTTAGTATTTAAAGTTTCGTTTAAAAATCGGATTTATAAATGGGATTTCTTTATATTTACATAAATATATATGTATAGCAGATGTTAAACAGCTCTACCTACTGTCCCTTCTAAATTGATGGTGAATAAATAACTACAACAGAACTGTCTTAAGATATACCTTGTCCTTGTTATTTAGCTAATTTTAGGTAAAGCTCTTTGTGATGGTCCATATACTGGTAGAGAAGCACCGACCTGCCCAGCAGTTAGAAGCGGGCAGGAGGTAACCTGCAGTTGTCACAGCACACTGTACCAGCAAGAAGTTAACTTGTAACTGCATGGAAAAAGAATTGCCAGCATGGTTTCCTCATTTTTGCCTTGCTAAAAAAACGTATCTTGGATGGTAGGTACTGCCTTGAAAAAAAAATCAGCTAGAAGCCTTCAAGTGGGAATTAGTCACATTCCTGGTTGCTTTTCCCATGCCCCAGAGAGTTTGTGACAAGCACAGAGAAGTGTGAAAAGCTTTGATATTAAATCTAGAGATAACATTGATCTGAAGAGTTGGTGTCCCTGGAGAATGGAGGGAAAGTGCTATTCTCTAATATCTCTTAAAACACTCAGAGCAAGTGGTTATATGCTGTCCGTGAAGACATTCTCAGAAATCTAATTCCATTAAGTGCTATTGCCTTAAGAAGCATTTGCTCTGTAGAAAAAACACACCACAGGAAATCCTTAGATATAAGGGTGGAGGTAAGTAGCTGGCATTTGTTTCTAATTCATGTTTATTTTATTTCATTGCAAATTCTAGTTCATCTTTTCCAAATGAATATGGAACATTTCACTTGCTGATCTTCTGCATTAATGTGGTCAATATAATTGGAGCTGAAGTGAGCTGTTTGCCAGACTTTCTAACTGCTGCCAAGAAAAACTTGGGTGTCATTTTAGAAAAATCCATGGGTGGAGGAGGACGAGATCATGACCATCTGTCTATGCATCAAAGGATAAATCATTATAGGGGAAAAATAACTTCTCTGTTGTGTTTGCCAGCCTTGTTCCCCTTCAAAGTAAATTCAGTTAGTAAGTTTTGAAGACAAACATCTTCGAAATTGTCCTGTGGGCTCAAACATTCCTTGGAAGGAAGTAGGAGAAAAATTTGAAGGTCAAAACTGCACAATTTGGAAATGAATGAGATAGCATGAGAAGAACATTTGAAATTCCAAAACTTCCCAAATGCTTTCTGTTGCATCCTTTTCAGTTCCAGAATCTACCAGGTAACACAAAGGAAGCACATAATCGCTTTCTTGTCCTGAAGACAATTTACACACATTCCATGGCCCATGGCATTTACAGACTTCTTGACTTAACGTTTAACAAAGGGACAACAGACTAACAGCTTTTGAGAGATGTGACAGTAAAATATGCACCTGGACCTACCTGAAGCTTAGAATTTCTCTTGTTGGTCAGGATAAGAGTTTGAAAAGTGAACATTCTGCCAAAATACTGCATAAAGAGGTGCCTTAATCTGTACTATAGCTAATACTTTGCTCTTTTTATTTGGTTGGGTTTTGATTTAATGCAATGCAAAATTAAAGTCTTGGCATCACACCAAAATCCATCATAAGGAGCTAAACTAGGAATGTCTCTGAAAAGCCATCAGTCCCTCAAACCCGGAGTCACTATTGCAGCGCGCTGCGGACTCCCTCAGCAGTAGTCACTGTGACATAAATGTCTCTCTGGTGAGAGTGAAATGACAACAAATGGAAAACGCTGGTAACCATGGGAGCCCTGTTGAGACTGCCACTTCCAGGATGCTACTGCTCTAGTTCAGTCTGCTACTGTACCCATTGCCGTTCCTGTAAGTTCCAACTTCTGGCATGCTCCCTTGTCAAAATGTTTGCATTCTGCAGTGTATGACATCTAAGTCCAGACATTATTACTTGAAGGTATCACTCGGGTTTCTCTGAGCAGGAATCCTTCATAGTGTCAGTCTTCAAAGGAAACAGTTACAGTTCTTATCAGGAGTATGGAGGTTTTCTTTCTATTGAGATTCGGAATTCTCTCCTTTGATGATAAGAAGCTATCACAGCCTTTATCTGAATATGAATGGGTGCCTGGATCTGTTTAGGACTACCAGGATCAAATCCTAAATATGTGTACCTTGAGAGTTCAAAAGGTGAATTAATTTTATCTTTGTACACTTGCTATTCTTGATTTCTTTCTTTCCTAATAATAAATAGCAAACTTTCAAAATGTACTTTGAAAACAATTAGGGCTTTTAGGAGATATACTTCCTGTTTCAACACTTTAAAATTAAAAAGAAAATATTTTACAGGCAGATCTGGGTGTGACTTTTGGAAAAATAGTCCGCGCTTTGTTTTTAAAAAAGCAAAACTAAACAGAAGTGAATTTTTCAAAAGAAGTCAAATATCATAGCATGTTTCACACGTTGAAACATAACAAATACAGTGTTAATTTGCAGTGCATTCTGAACAGAGAGCCACAGCATTCCACCACATCTGGACTCTTTGAAGATAGAAATATTACACATTTCTTTCTAATAGTAACCACAAAGTATTACTTCAGTCTCACGTAATGATATGCTATCTTGAAGAGAAATGTAAAAAATCTAACCACAGAACAAAGATTTTTGAGAGGTATTGACAATTCAGAAAAAATATATTTTTACGTTATTGAAGTTGAATGATACCCTGAAAAAGATTTCAAATTCTGCAAGTTTTCCTCAAAATCAAAATGTTTATTGTAATGACATGGCTGAGTCTGCTGAAATATTTGTTTGCATCAGGCTTCTTGAACTATCATTTTTCTCAACTTCTAGTGTTGAATTTTAACAGGAGTTGCATATGCAAGAAAAAAGTTTTAAAGGGTAAAACCTAGTCATCAAGTACTTCTGTGCCACTTGCAGAAATCTTGTGGTAATGAATGAATTTGGTTCATTATCGTGAACAGTGTACATGTATCTACTGTTCCAGAACATTTTGTTACAGCTTTTATAAAAATACAAGTGGCAGCCTTTCTGCCCTGCCACCCTCTCACTGTCTACATGGTCAACAAATAGTTGACCTTGACTAGTAAAATTTACTGTCTGAGATGAGTAATAGGATATCCTGTAAAGCAGGAGTGTTAGAAATCTGCGTGGAGGATTGAATTAGAAAACTGCTGGAAGTTCAAGGGCCACATCCATTTTGCATAAAATGAAGCAGATGGTAGCTGACTTAATCTCTGATACCACGCTAGGGTCCGCAGAGATTATAAATCCCAGCATGAAACGCACCATTTCTTTCTTGCATTGAGCAGGTGATAAAGAAAGATACAACATCTTGCAGATATTTTGAAACACCTACTTTAAAAAAAGGCTCTGTGATGCATTCTTGTTTCTTATCAACATTTTTCTAGCAAAGGTTCTGGTTTTAGCAGCAACAGCTAATATCATACAGTTGATTAGCAACCACAACTAATTGGCAGTTTCTTGGCCATGCTATTGGAGCTTTGCCTGTGCTGGCTCAGAGTCCCTGTTTCTCAGAAGCTTTTCCCTATGTTATGCAAGAATTTATAAATCTTCCATCATTATATTTGATCTATCTGAAGCCATTCACAGCCATAACCAGATCAATCAATAGAACAAATGCTCAGAGTCCATATTTGAAATTCCTACACTACTCAGGAGCTGGTGGGTCATGAACATATTGCTAAGAAGAGGATGACTTGGGTTGTCCCTGAGGATCAGCATCTAACAGGTATTTTACATGACATCAGTAACTAAGACTGTTGGCATTTTTGGTTGAGAGTGTAAGAGATTTAGAGCCTTATTCAGCAAATCTTAAATTCAAAATGTTTCTGTTCATATTAAGCAAAGCAAGTAAGCATTTTGAAAATTACTCTAACTCAAGCTCCTAATGTATACATCAAAATTTCAGGAAATCCATACCATCTACATATGTAGACCAAGGAAACTTATGATAAAACCATGTGTTATGAACAGTACTGAGTAAATCACTCCCTGCAGACCTCTCTGTGCTGCACCATATCAACTTAATATTGGGTATGATTCGTGATTTAATTTAAAGTATCTTAACTGGTTTTAGTTCTATTGCTAATGTTCAGACACAAAAAACTGATCTTAAAACACCAGTATTCCAGACTGAAGAAGGTTAAAGTCTGAAGTCAAAGAATAGAACAATCTTGTTAATTGTCCACAACTTGCTAATACAGTGTGAAATCCATTGGATATCTGGTAGTAAAAATTGCATTGCCCTTTGGAAATACACATTTTCTGTAATAAGATTTAAAATGTAAGTGCTAAAATATTTCTGAACTTTTAGAATATCCAACTACTATATTTGGAAATGCTTTACTTTTTATTTATTTTGTAGATCCCTACAAAGGCATAGATGGACTATAACAGATTTTGGTGTTAGTACTTTTACAAACATGATTACTGAAGACTGATCTTTTAATGGAAAGATGACTAGAAAGCATCTATAATGTGAAATTGTGGGGGCTTCTCTATCTATGTTTTCCCTAAAAAAGAAATGGACAATGTTTTGTCATCCAAAGCTATACCCAGTATTACTCAGTACTTGTGGAGACCAGGCTCAGCCCATCTGCTCTGCTCAGATCTGACTGCAGAGAGCAAACACAAATCTGGGTGGATTACAGCAGCAGAAATCCCTGCGTTGCTGCCTGAGTTTGAGGCCCTGCTGCCCTTCTCCCACGCAGGTGCTGCCAAAGAGTGGATGCAGCTTTGTAGCTCTGTACTGCTTGTCAGGGTCTCTGCCTAAACCTTAAAAAACTCTGAGAGCTGAGGGAAGCTCACTTTCTTTGTTGGAACCCGCTGAGGCTGCAGCTCTCCCTGTTCATACTTTCCAATTTTTCATTAGTAGTTCCAATCAATGATGTGGTAACAGCTACAGAGCCAAAGACTTGCACCCATTGCTTCAACTGGAACAGCATTAGCGCTGATACGATTTGTGTCAGGGTCTGACTCAGGGCAAAACTTGACGGGCATCACTGCAAACTAAGGTCTTCCAGTTCACATGAGAACTGCCCTGAGCCTATAGAAGCTGTAGTATTTCAATTTTATAGATGAGAGAGATGAAATTATTCCTTTTGATATTACAGGTATGTCCAGGATATCCAGAAATTTGTGTTCTTGCCCTAATATTACAACAGGAAAACAAAAAATCAAAGGGAGAAAACATTTCGAAATTATTGTAACTAGATCTTTTTTTGCCCATTGAGGATTTTGTTTTCAAGTAATGGCTTCCTCTATCAGCTTTCAATACTTAGCTAGTCATTTTTATCAGCATGGAGTTGTTCTAATTTGTTACTTCTATGTTCCAATTATGAAATATAACAGAATTCTAAATATTTAATGGGAATGGGATTATTAGCAATGTGCCCTTGCTGCATGCTGCATTGTTATTCTCTTTAGTATTGTAAAATATATGATGTACCTGTAGAAAAGAGACCTTAGTAGAGCATACAGATGGAATTGAATTCCTAAAGCAGTCATAGGTTTGCAAGTGTTATTCTCAAGGTCTCAGTACAGGTTTTTCAGATTATTATACATGAACATTGGTGAAAAAAAGCTTTGCCCATCCTCTTTTAATACCGTAAGGCCACATATTATTCAAAGATACACTGGTACAAAATGATCAGTTTGATTACACCCTAAAATTGATGTTTTGTTGGTGTGCAATATACAGTAAGTTTATAATTTAATATTTTACTGTATGGGATATATTTCTGGCAGATTATAATGACCCTCAGGTTATTTTGGTTCTTGCTCACATTTTAAATGAATTCTTCTAATATTCTTTGAGAAAGGTCAGATCCAGACAAAGGCATATAGAGAAATAATGTCATTTAAAATAGAATAGTACAAAACATTATGGTTTTACACTGAGAATCACATAGTGAGACCTTCGGTTCATGTGTTAACCCACTGAATGAAGATTATAATAATACCTTGTATGTAGTCAATGCAAGAACTTGGGGTGGAAAGCCCCCTAGATTATTCACTTGCTACCGGTGCTTTTTGTTAGAGAAATCTATGGTGTTAGGAAAACACAGATTTTGGTTTAAAGGTGATATAGAAAAAAGGAAGAGTGCTTTATGGCTCCTAAAGTAAGCTTTTCCCACCAAAAGAACTAATTCTAGGTTGGCAATGTATCTGCAATGGTTGAAATTAAAGTCTTACCGGTCCCTTCAAAAATGTAGCAAATTGATGTCAGATTTTGATATCAGCAAGACATAAAAATAGAACAGCAGCCCAAAACATTCACTGCTTGTAGGAAGATATACAGAGACAAGCTTACAAAGTACTTTGGATTGTGTTACAGGTCAAGCTCTAGCAATGTTACATCAGCTGTGGGAAGAGGAAAATCATGACAAAGTCAGATTTCCTTTACAGATCACCTGGTGAGACCAACAGTTACTCATACAGCAGAGGAATTGCAGCAACCATAGACATAGGCTGCATTAAGAATAACAAGTTTATTACAGAGTGGCCAAGAAGAACACCAAATGACATTATTTCTGAGTTGCTGTAGTGAAGTGAGATACATGGTTAATCTCAGGTAGTAAAAGCAAAAGTTCTGCCAAAACAGCAATAAACTACCCACCTTCTCTTCTGCTGTCAAATGTTCTCAGGGCCACCAGAGACAAAGATCAGGTCTGGATCAGTCACTGGTTCCTATTGCCTTCATTACACTGTACGTCACAGCAGTCCCACCTGGGTCTGCCGATGCAAAATCTGATTCTCATCTCTCATGGGTCTTTTCTCATTTCTGTGAGGCATTGTCACAGACCAGGCCATCTCCTGCGCCCAAGTGTTCACTTACTCAGCCATCTCACCAGCCCTCATTCCTCTGGAATTTGACTACCACAAATATAAAGCAAATCAAAGGCTTTCTTGAAAGTTTTTTTCCTCATCAACTGAAGCCCTCCCTCCTCACTTCAGCCTCCTGTTGAGGTTGTGTCCAGGTGACAGCCAGGATAGCATCTAACCCTTCCATTAATCAAAAAGAAGACCAACTTCAGACTATTCCTTAAAATTCTCATTATGTCCACTAGCTCACTATACCTTACTAAAAAGTCCAACAAGAGTAATCAGAAATCAAGCATAATATTTGCATGGAAGAGGTGGTTTCCTTGAAAATGGTGAATGAATTAATGTATTTTTTAAATGGTGAGTATGAAATATAATTAAGATCTGACTTTTCATAAAAACATGTAAATTAGGTGCAGGGTGTTTTTAGCACTGATTTCAACTACTGGGAATTAGGAAATGGAATTAAGTTGCAATATGCTGCATATGGATGTTAGACTTCTTAATGACTCATGAAAAGGAAAAAAGTAGTTAGGCACAAAGAGTATCAAATAAATTTGGGTTGGTTTTTTGCTATGAAAAAACTCTGAAGATGCCGTGTCCTCCATCTGTATGGGATAGATCATAACAGAAAAGTACAACTTACAACTGATATCATCACAATTATTGCTATTTTGCGTCTGCCTAATTTCTGGTTGCTCAGTTTAGTTGTTTAACTCCTCTTCAGACAGGATTTTAATTTATGTTATCTGTTATCCTTTTCTCAGTATTCTCTAAAACTCCTAAGAAATGGAACCAAAACAATAAATATCTGAGTAAAGACACTGCAGAAACCTTTCTAACTTAGAAACGTTTTAACAAACTACAGTAGAAATCAGTAAAATTAACTAATTTTTATGCAGATCAGCACAATATTGTATTTCTAGATGATGAGGAAGCTATGTTGTGTTAAGGGACACAAGAATATCTGGGAGTTGATGTTTAAAATGATCAATTTACCATGTGGGTACATTTTATTCCTCTCCAAAATAATACCACATTGAAAGTACCTAAGAAGAATTAGATGACTATATGATTCCAGGAGAACAGGATCTCTTCCCCCATTATAGATCATTAGGTGGTTAACAATGTGAATGAATATGGCTGCTCCTGCAAATCCTTTTCAATTAGCGTTGAAATAGAAAACTCATCTGAGAAACCGCTCTAAAACACAAGTTTCCCAAGTGAGCATTTTGCTGCTGAACAACAAGAGCAGTCCTGTAGTTTAAGCCACTAGAGACAGTTTATAATTAATGCCCAATTTTTTTCACAGGTGCATTTTTTATGTATTTTGTCAGGGTATTGGCATTTTGTCTGAAAGTTGCAGCTTTAGTCCACACAGCATGTATTGATAGAAGTAAGGTGTGATGTTAAATCTATAAGTGAATTCCACTTGGTTAACTTCCAAAAAGATTATTTTATTTAAAAATTAACTTTTTTCCAATGCCAATAAATCTTCTGTATAACAACAATTCTGAACAGAAGGCTAAGTATCACTGCTTCATATATACCACTTCTTCTTGATATTCTTCTTGGTAACTGATACTTCTCTTTCCTGAAAGGTAAAATATTACCCTATCTTGAACCACAAAAGTGATGAGCTGTTTTTCACTGACTTGTACATGGCCTTTTAAAACACTGTTTCTGGGGACTGGCAGACCTGGTAGGTAATTCTGGCTTATAGTAAAGGATATGCACAGTGGTTTAGAAAATGTGCCAAAATACAGTTTTTTAAACTTCTGTCAAATTCACAGAGGTATCTTGTTTATTGTAGAAGTTTAATATCTGTACCCCACCTGTCTAAATAGAGGCAGAGCAGTTGACTGATTCATTGTTAATGCTTCCCAAGGAACCCATACACTAGAAGTGAGACACTAGAGAGAACTACTAGCCTGACATCTTTTGTTTGTGACAATGAAATTAACTGCAAGCCACAAATTGTTTAGGGCTTCAGTGTGTTGACAGATATTTAAGGTCTAGAAAAAACATTTTTCCTGCACACAGATTTGCACTAATATAGTAGCATAATTAAGGAAATCACCTGCAAATGTCTGCTGCAAGCACATAAAAAACATTTGTTAGAAATCTGTGGCATGCAGAATGTTATGATCAAGATTCCTTGAATTCTGTGCAGCTTCTGTTCACCTGTGTATTTTTCAGGATGGATTCTATTGCCATTGCGTTGTTGTGATTTAATGCTGCTTGTTCATAAAATGTAAAGTTAATCTTTGGCTGTTTTAACAACAGAATGGCATTTCTGCTGTCTTCAGCCGCAAGAATTTTCAGCCAGTCTCTATGCAATGCTATCAATTGCAATGGTACATGAAATTCCAGTTTCTCTCTGTGAATCCCCACTCAGAGATCAAACATGCATCTGTCAAACTTTGTTCTCCTGTAACTCTACTGTTTAAGACGTAGCTCTACAGTCTTTTGTTGCTACAGGCTCTGATGCCATGCTGGCCTCTGCCGCTACCAGCCCATCATGTGAGTCTACAACACACAACTTTACTGTAGCTGGGCTGAAAAGTTAAAGGCTGAAAATTGGCCAGCCAGACACGGAATTCAAAGACGGAAATTAAAGGATATTTTTACTTTATTACATACTAATTTTATGCATTTATGCAACCCTGGAAACGGGTAATAATAGGGCATATTGAGCGGAAATGGAGCGCTATGGAGCGCTGAGATAAAGAAAACAGAGCAGATACTGAACTCAAAGTGAGGTTAGCACAGAAATTCTCAGAAAAAGAAAAAAAAAGAGAGCTGTACATTCTAGTTTGAAACTTAAGACTATTATTGTTTTAAGAATACCTGTAGGACTCAGAACAGTAACACAGATATTCAGGAAAATAGCTCTCTTCGTGAAAGACAGCCAAGAAATGTTAAGGTGACAGAATGACACACAGAGTGTCATGTGGGCTTCAGCCGTCATTTGGGAGCCAACTGAGACTGTGATTGCTCATGTGCCACCCGTGCCCTTGGAGTTCAGGAGTCACTGGGATATAACAGTGCTTCCCTTTTCTTACCTCAGGTCTCTGAGAATCACAACAAATGGAACTTGACTCTTGCTTACAAACTGATGGAAGCCATAGTTGTAGCATTTCTCAGACCTCTCCTGGAGAGAATGAGCATCTCTTCATTTTAAGTCTCATCCTGGGTATTTTCTTTAACAAAAATTGGAAGTTCCTAATCACTTTAAAGGAGTATCTGTTCTTTCATCAAATTTGTCTCAAATCAGCCTATGTGCTCAAAACCTATTAACAGGGCATGTGTGCTACAGTTGCACAATTCTCCCTTCCTTAGTAAAGTAGGCCAAATGATCTGTAAGAAGCCAAATGAAACTTTAATCTTTAACAAATGACATTAAAAAATAGTTTCTCATAGACAATCCTACCAAATTTAGCATAATGTTATCCTACTACTTAAATGTACAGGAATAAACAAGAAATTATATTCATTTCATGACTTTTTGACTCTTCCTCTATGTGTATACCTGACAAGTAAGATTTTCAATCAAGCTGTTTAGAACACCTGGGATATTCCCCAGCAAATGACTCCTTGTCTGCTTCAGAGCCGAGTCAGTATTGACACCAATGAGGCATGCATCACCATGATTCAGATGCATTTTGCATTTTGCCTGAAGTACAAACCACTCCAGGCTGTCAGACACATGTAGCCCAGGTAGCATGCATGCATTCTGCTTTGTACTTGGGCAAGGGAATTATAAAGTGGTGAAATTTTAGTCGAGGACTGAACAGTCAAGAATCTGGAGATGAAGGAGAGCCTTGATAATATCAACGCTGTTTTAGAGTTGCTGCTTACAACTTTGTTTTGTAGGTTTTCTTGAAGAATACAGAAACTTCTCCTATGAACACTGAACGCTCAAAGAAAGGAGCCTGAAGTAAAGATAAACAAGTTGACTGCTGAATACCAAGGCAAAAAGGAAATAGCTGTGTAGATATGAGGCCTGTTGGACAACTTTATAAATAGAAGTCAGTGGATCACAAAAAAAACCCCAAACAAAACAGCACAATCTTTTTTTTTTAAAGAAGGTTTTAAAAAATATATAATTCCACTATTTTAAAGTTATCATTCATGCGCTACAGAGGAAGTTTCTAAAACTGAAAACTGTTTCTCTTCTAGAGACTATTCTCAGTAGAGCCTGGCGAAAAAAAAACTATTCAAAGAAAGGCAATGATACAGTAGTGAAATGAAATAAGCAAAGTATTTAAGAGGGCAATAATTTCTTTTGCTGGTTCCTAAACTTCATAAAGCAGCATTAATGCAAAACCCCAGGACACACCTGGCTAGATTCATAAGCAAGAAAAGGAAGCTGGAAGTGATGGCACCTTTCATCCAAAAGCCCTGTCACTCATGCATTTATCTGGGAGAAGGCACTGGACAGAAAAGACCCGTGTCTGTTTGAGGAGATTTTTAGAAGGGATTTTGAAATAAACCTCCTTGTTTTGTTTCATGTAAGCGTTCACTGAGTCAGAATGACTCAAGCCTGATACATAAACCACAAACTGGGGAGAGATGGGACATCCTAGACTTTTAATCCTTGTTCAGATAGATATTTAACGTTCTTGAAGTGAAGCAGCTAAATCAGAGAAGAGCAGCCCAAATACCCTGCAAAACCCTGGTTAGATCAGGCCAGTGGGAAGTGTTGAGCCTACAAAAAAATGAGACATATACCCTTACAGACTGTAACTGATTGGCTACAGGATAAGACAGCTGTTGTTTCCTGTTGTTTTCTCTTTTGTTATCCTAGTATTTTCTTTCCTTTCAGTTTGGCAGCCAGTCCGATAAATAAAGACCAGTTATTGGTGCTTACTTTTAAAGAACATAAAGAAATTTAACAATCTAAAGGTGTGTCACTCTTCTTACAGTGATTGATCCAGAGTTGCTGATATCTCTGCAGAAATTTCTTGCTTTATTGCTTATTGTGAGTTTGGGAGTTTGGGATGATGAGAAAATTCTGCTTAGAAGCTCAGTAATGTGTTTCTATGTTTATTCTTCAGGTATTTTCAAATTTGTCCCAATGGCAACACATTGTGAGGCAGTGTGAGTTACTTTTACGATTCCAAAGTAGAAGCATCATTTATCACTTTCAGTACTATCTGTAAATTCTCCTTTCCTTTCTCCTTTCTTTTCTTTTCCCCTTCCCTTCCCTTCCCTTCCCTTCCCTTCCCCCTCACCCTTTCCCCTTTCCTGTTTTAAGGAATTATCCTCTTTTTGTCTCCTCAAAAGAATGTGGCTTGCTTGTGGAATCCTACATGAGCAATGGTTAATATTTCGCATGAGTTAATTAATTTTTATGAATCACAACAAAAGGAAGCATCATAGAAGAAATTTTCACTTCCTGTTAACAAGGGCACATGCTGTTGAATATCTGTTCACCATATTTTAATGAACTACAGTATCATGGCAAACTAACAGACAACACCCCTTCTTTCTCTGACAAGGCTTGTGAGAGAGGGAAACCAATCTAGCCGTAGGATTCTTGCAGTACAGCTGCTGTCAGTATGTCAATTGCTGTCAATAAGACAACTGCTCCATTCAAAATATATATATTTTTAAAAGCAGTAAATATAACTGTAAGCTTTACCCAGTACTCTAATTTTTCAACAAGATCTCCAGGTCATTCATTGAGTTGGTGTTTTGTCACCTTTCATGCTATTTAAGACTTCTGTCAATATAACAAAGTCTGGCATCAACTCAGTGGAACAATGCTCTTTACTACTGAATTACTTAATTGAGTAGACGGGGATGCAGAGACTAAATAAAATAGCTGTCTGTTTGGATTTTCATTACTATGTGGATTACATACAGCAGTAGACATTTTGGATTGAATTTCTTTGAACAGGAAGGATAAAAATCCAACAGACAAGGTGTATGCCCTCTGTCTCTGCTCTGAGAACTGGGTGAGCAGTTGCAATAAGTGGATGTACATAGTGTCATTTTTCCAAGATCAATTTCTTAAATAAAAACTTAATTATCTCAAGGCTTATTTCTTTATGTTAATCTACTGAACTTCTTTTAACTGGAAGCTGCCATGAAAAACTGCTAGGAAAAAAAATCTTTTTCTTTTGCTTTCAAATGAACAAAGTGGATTTGTAATAATGATGGCTCTGTAGCCATTTTCACTCTAATGGAGCTCGTCCAACCCACATATTTCTCATAACTTCAAGCAGTTTAGACTGTGTTTTCACCTGTTGAGTTAGAGTAATGTTGACAGGAAAAATACATACACACTGATGAGACACTGGCTCTCCCAGATGCTAATTTTTAATTGTTATTTTGCATAACGATATGTTGGAAGTATTTAAAAAGGCAAATTATGGTTTGGGTTGGGGTTTTTTTTCTTCATCTACAGAAGCATGCTTTTAAAGACTGGAAGCTTATGCTTTCTTCAGGGTTGCATACTTGAAACTTTTCATATTGTCTTGAAAAGGACACTGTAAACATTTCATGTGCCTAACAAGCATTACAAAATAACTTCATAAACACATTAGATCACCCCTCAGTGTTTATACTTGTGCCAAATTCCTGAAGGTATGATACTGTAAGAACAAACCACTGCAGACTAAATGCAATCAACTTTACAAGAGTACCTTATGGAATAAATGAGTAAACCATACATGTGTTGAATGATGTTTGTGTTGCAGATGTTCATTTAGTATCTGTTTGTGCATTCATAGTCACAGGCTTCCCGTCTGAACATATCTATTCTAATGAAGCTTTGGCAGCAGCTCTAGTTGCAATGTCATACGGGTTGGTACTTGCTGTCTGTGTCGAATGCCTCAAAGAATAATAAACAATATTAAACAAACCCAAACTTCAGTGCTAATGAGCAAGACCTCCCCACTCTGCTCCAGCTGTTTTACTGACATACAAAACCAGGACTAGACAATTGTCCTCTGATTCCCAGACCACATTCAAATAGTGACTCAACACATTTTAGTAGAGTTTAAAATAAAAATAATAATAAAAAATAATAATAATAAAAAATAGGTGTATTTGTCACAGTAATTTAGTAGTGCTTCCCCCTAGTCTTTTTAACCTGCAACAAGCAATAGCAGCAGTTTGGACCATTGAGGGATACAGCAATCAATCATTTCTCTGGCACAGACTGTGATTTTAAAGCAAAACCCAGAAAGTGATGAGAGATTGCTGTCAGTACCTCTCTACAGGCAAAGAAATGTCTCTTTAGCAACCGAGTCCCAGGTCAGCAGACTGTAATAACAGATGAAGTAATTCAGACTGGTTAACTGTCAAGCTTAGCTGTACTGCTACAGCCAAGAGTGTATGAATGCTGCCCAACTGCACAAAACTCAACTGTTCTCTCCTAGCAGCTTCTGCTAAGCGTTTCTTTAGAGTGTATCATTTGGTTGTGGTTTTCCCTGTCATTCTTTTGTAATTATGGGGACTATTTCTCATCCTTTATTAATTTGTGTTTTAGAGTTATGAATGCTTATTAATTCTCACTTGATGAACTCTGGTTTGCTCCTATGGCTTTGTGGGATGGTGCAAGACATTCCCACAGATTTGTCTGAGGACTTAGGGCTTTGCAGAACAGACAGTATGCAATTGTGCACCATTGGAATGCATACATTTAATTACAAAAATGTACAGAGTAGATTGTGGTTTTGTTATTTCACAATTTCTCAATGTTTTACTTTGTAATCTTAATATTCTCATTATGTTTACCTTGCTTTAGAAGGAACATAAACACCTACAATTATTTCTCAGTAGGTAAATTAGTAGTTGAAAATACGTGTTTCAAGTAAATGGACTATTTCCCAGACACTTCTGCTTAGAATAAGTTCCACTCTGGTTCCCATCCTTTTGCTCCATTTTCTGCCTAATATTAAGAATATTTCTTTCTCTCATTTTTCATCCTTCTTTGGCAGAAGGGTACAGTTTAGTAATTGTTTAACTGCTAAACTGTAATAACCAAATGATTTAATGACATAATCACTAAGCAGCAATTATTTAATTACTAATGAGGTTTTTTCTTCACTTCTCCAAGGTTCCAAACTACTCTGGAAGCATCTCAAGGCTAAAGATATTAGTTAAAATTAATAGAATATTTTCCATAAACTCACAAGGACAATTCACACATTCATTTGAAAAAATACCTGTATTTGAAAGAGAATTTATACTAAATAAACTGTGTATTTCTGAAGGCAGCGATGGCAGATACAATAAATTGTGAGAAGTATGGGCTGAAAAAGTTGAGGTCTTACACTATATGTTTAAGTACTTTCCTATTATTTATCTTCACCAGAAATATTTTCATATTTTAGTAAAGGATCGTACTTTGGTGTCTGTTGTTTTTTTTGGGGGGGGGGTGTTCTTTTTGGTTTTGGGGTGTTTTTTAGTTTGTTTTGGTTGTCTGTTTTTTTGGTGGTTTTTTTTTTTTTGGTGGGTTGGTTTTGTTTTGGTATTTTGGTGGTTTGTTTTTAACTTTTGGTTGGTTGATTGGTTGGTTGGGGGTTTTTTTGTTCTTTTTGGAGTTTTTAAAGTAAATGTATAGCGGACAGAAAAATTGAAAAAAGACCCCAAACTGAAACTCGGGAGCATTCTCAGTTGCTGGCCAGGGTGAGACCTCACTATAGACAAAAAGGCACGAGAAAACTGCATTACATCACCTTTCGATTCAGAGATTTTCACATGCAAATTCTGAGGCGAGTGAAACCGCAGCTCTTGGAGGTGCTGTGCTGCAGGGCCGTTTTCTCCAGCAACTGTGACTGCATCGCCCAGGTAAGGCTGTGTCCAGCAGTTCTGCGACATCCCGCTGAAAGTAAAGCTTTGGAAGATCAAGTATTTGACTGATATTTAACCCAGCGGGCAAATGAGAACGCAGGTGCACAACCAACCTTCAGTGTGAGCAGCATTTAGTATGTGTGCTGCCGCACTGACTGCAGCGGCACGCTGGGCGCTGTATTCCCCGCTGTCTGTATGTGCTGTTACCCCTGGGCGCTGCTGTCCCTGCCCTGCCTCGGTTTGGCCGCAGGGCCGCGGGGAGCCCCTGCCGCTGCCCCCCGGCCGGCCCGCAGGGAGAGCCCTGCCCGCAGAGAGAGGCTAGGCCGGCCCGCAGGGAGAGCCCTGCCCGCCGGGAAAGGCAAGGCCGGCAAGGCCGGCCCGCAGGGAAAGGCGGCGGCACGGCCGGCTCCGCCCGCGGCCCGCCCAGGCACGGCACGGCACGCGTTTGTGAAGAGCCCGTTCGGTGCTGGCAGCTCCGGGACAGCTGCAGTTCGAGCTGCAGGCTCAGCTCTGGGAGGGCAGGAGAGCTCCGGCAGGAAGGCGCGAGCTGCCGACCCTTTGCACAACAAAGGGCCCGGGAACCTGCGGCCCGGCCAGGTGAGGGACACACACCGACCTGGCAGGAGCCAACGACCCCAGACTTTCGTGCCCTTACACTGTGAGGGTATAAAAACCCACGGGTCCCTCCTGGGAGGTACCTTGCTCGAGCTGCTGTTTTGTGGTTTAGTTACTACACCAGGATTAAATTATTTTAAGGATTGGGATATCTGAGACATTGTTATGTAAAACCTGTGGCCGAGCCCATAAGGAAATCTGGTCCTGTGGGAGAGAGGCAGCTGCAAAGGGGCTTCAGTCCCAACTCAAGTGGTGTGATTGTGACAGCCAGAGTGGTTCCTAGGTCGGGGAGCATACAATCTTAGAGTGGTTTGGGTTGGAAGGGATCTTCAAGATCATCTAGTTCCAAGCCTCCTGCTGTGAGCAGGGACATGTAAAATGAGACCAAGTTGCTCACAGCCCCATCCAACGTGGCCTTGAACATATCCAGAGATGGAACAGCCATAATTTCCCTGCGCAACCCGTTCCAGAGTTTCACCACCCTGAGAGTAAAGAATTTTTTCCCTAATATGTAATCCAAACCTACTGTCTTTCAATTTGAACCCATTCCCTCTTGCCCTGTCACTGCATGCTTGTGGTAAATAGTTTGTCCCACCTTTCCTGTAAGTTCCCTTCAGGTACTGAAAGGCTGCAATTAGGTTACTCTGAAATCTTGTCTTTTCCAGCCTGAACAATCCCAAATCTCTCAAGCCTTTCCTCCTAGGAAAGGTCTCTGTACCTCTGATCAATCTGGTGGCCTCCTCTGGACTTGCTCCAACTGATCCTTGTCCTTTGTCCGCTGGCACCCCAGAAAGAGATGGAGTACTGGAGGTGGAGCCTCACCACAGGGGAAGGGCAGAATCCCCACCCTCCCATGCTGCCCACACTGCTTTGGATGCGGCCCAGGCCACCTTTGGCTTTCTGGGCTTTAAGTGCACATTGACAGCTCATGTTAAGCCTTGAATCCACCAGCACTTCCAAGTCCTTCTTAGTAGGGCTGCTCTCGATCTGTTCAGTCCCCAGCCTCTGTTGATCCTGGGCTGGTTTCCTTAACAGCATGGCAGTGGCCCTGTGTGTCCTCACCAAAGCAGTAAGCAGGCAGCCCTCTGGGCTGGGGCTGCTGGGCATGAGGCCTGGCCCACGGCAGCAGTGCAGCACAAGGTCATGAGGCCCAACACCAGCAGCAGTTCCTGGTACCGGGGCTGTGAGGCCCGGCACATGGCGGCAATGCCGTCCTGGACTGTGAGGCCTGGCACATGGTAACGGTGTTCGTTGGAGCAGGCTGTGAGGCCCGCACATGGCGGCGGTGTTAGAGGAGGCTGTGAGACCCAGCACACAGCAGCGATGCCGTCCCCGGCTGTGAGGCCCGGCACACAGCAGCAGTGCTTGTTGGAGCAGGCTGTGAGGCCCGCACATGGTGGCGATGCCGTCCCCGGCTGTGAGGCCCGGCGCACAGCGGCGGTGTTTGTTGGAGCAGGCTGTGAGGCCCGCACATGGCGGCGATGCCGTGCCGGGGTGTGAGGCCCGGCACACAGCGGCAGTGTTTGCTGGAGCAGGCTGTGAGACCCAGCACACAGCAGCGATGCCGTCCCCGGCTGTGAGGCCCGGCACACAGCAGCAGTGTTTGTTGGAGCAGGCTGTGAGGCCCGCACATGG
>WBMY01005916.1:3369990-3468995 GCA_013397315.1 Donacobius atricapilla
GAGGCGAGTGCCGGCGGTCCCCGGCGCGGGGGGCGGGACGCGGGGCGGTCGGGCTGGAGCCGCAGCTGTTCGCCTGCCCTCGGGACTCGGCTGCTCCCACGGCCGGGCGGCTCCGCGGCGTGAGTTGCTTGGCGGGCTGGCACCCCCGATATTGCCCTTCCCTAGGCGGAGCTTGTGCCTTATGGCACCGAGGGCAGCGTTGGCTGCTCATGTTTGTATTGGAGGGAAGTTGGGTTACGCTTTGGGTTTTTTTACGATTTTCAGGTGCAGTTTCAGCTTGGTCATTGTTTCTTTGCTACTAGACAAATACAGCGCTCGATTCAAACCCAGTTGTTCCCAGTCCTGGTGGAGCTATGGACTGCACATCTTTCATCAATGTGGTGCAAAGTTATGTGCCTGTATGGGCCACTCTCTGAGAAATACAACATCGTATGATCTGTGTTGTAAATAAGATGACTTTTCTGAGCATTTGAAAGGCAGCAATTAAAGCAGGGGAAAAAATTACTTGAGTAACAGATGATAGCCCTACGAGGAGTTGGCTGAGGTCGCTTGGTCTGTTCAGCCTCGAGAAGAGGAGACTGAGGGGAGCCCTCGTGGCAGTCCTCGTGAGGGGACCAGGAGGGGCAGACGCTGATCTCGGTGGTGACCAGTGAGAGCACCCAAGGGAGAGGTTTGAAGCTGTGTCAGGGGAGATTTAGGTTAGGTTTTGGGGAAAGATTCTTCACCCAGAGAGTGGTTGGGTGCTGGAGTAGGCTCCTCAGGGAAGTGGTTACACCACAAACCTTACAGTTCCAGAAGAGTGTGTTTTTGCAGGCTTTTGGTTATTTGTGCCTGCTTAATGAACTTCCATGGCTATGCTTAGTTTTAGATGGGCAGTTGCTTTTTAAAGCAGTATCTTGATATAGCCTGTAATGTTGCTTTTAAAATGTTTTGAAGAACTCGTTCACGATTTTGATGCTTTACCTTACAATACTGGTTTCAACACTCAAATACAGCCCCACATTGGAGTTTTGGACCTCTCTGGTCCATGGACTGCCTTTAAGATAGTGTGTGCATAAACATGAATATGTGCTTATACATATTAAAAAATGAGGAAGATAAAGTCTATTGTCAGTAGGTTTACTTTTCTTATGCTGCACCACCACTGGGAAATATTTGAGCAGAGTGGGGGAAGGATTCACTGATGATTTTGTCTTTGAGAGCAACTGGTAGCAGGATTGCTAGAATACATGTTGTATGTTAAAGTAGTTAAAGAAGCTAAAAATTTGGAAGCTATTTGTACTCTAAAAATGGATGTAGATGTTTCCTTTAGCAGTGGAGACCACTTGCAGGAGCTGTTCCTGCGCATCTCCTCTAATCCAATCCATTACCCCTCACTGCAATTTTCATTGTTCAGGCTACAGATTTTTGACCTCGCAGTTGTGCCAATAAAACTGTTACTAGGCCAGGTTATTTTTAACCTGCCCTGCTTCACACCATAGTTCTGTGCAAAGTTGTGCTGGCACAACTGAGGAGGCAGTGTAGGAGCAGGAACTCACTGCTTTCTTCCCAGGAAAAAAGAAGTCAGCGAAAGCTTGGTCAAATTATAGCATTGAAATAAAAATAATCAGGTTTAAAGATGTCAATTAATCCTGAGCCTTGCCTTTTAAAAAGTGCTCTGTATTTTGAGTCATCTTTAAAAGTGTCTTAGTATCCTGATTCCTAAAATGAAATATCCATAAGAGGTATCTCCAGCTGGTGTCACTTTCTAAAAGGCCATGGCTGTGTCATCCAATTTCTTGTAACTGTATTTAAGAAAAAAATCAGCTGTGTTATAGTGTAGGTGAGATTATCACATGTGTCTTGTTAGGATTCTGCTAACATCATTGCTTGTGTCTATTTTGTGTTTTTAGTATAAATTGCACTGCGTCCTCTGAGCACATTTTATAATTTATACCTTTTTCCCCTGGGGTCAAGTAAAACTAAGTTCTTAAAATAAAAACATTGCTCATTTATGTTGTCTGTTCTATAAAAGGAGTCTGTGAAATAGTGATTTGTTTTGTCTTAAAGTCTATTAAACTTTGCCTCTGTGTTATTGAAAAAAAAAAAAGTGTTCTAAAGAATGTCCTACAGAGAAGAAGTTGTTATAATGGAGTTAGGCTTGATTCTCTTTCCAAGACCTGGCATGTGGCCCTGTCATCTCTGTCAAGTGGAAATTCACTTCAGAATCTTCCTCTTTCCCCCATACAAGAATTTAGTTTAGTATCCTGTTCTCTTCTTTCCTAGCACCGTGTCTGACTTCAGCACCCTAAGCTGATGGAGGAATCAAAGGAGTTTAGCTTTGCTACTTTATTTCATCTCACGACTTAACCTGTGCTAACACCAGCAGCCCCGTTCTCATACAAGGAGAGGATAATTGTCTGCTCCCCTGTGATAAGCTTTTACAGACTAATTATTTCTGCAGTCGTATTAGATTATTGGCAGGCTGTGTAAAGAAATAGCAGAATTTCTTATTTATTTTGTTGTTCAGAAATACTTGCAAGATTGTGTTAAAGAATGTTAAAAGAAAGAAGAAAACTTTATCGGCCACCTTTGTCTATTTAAAAAACAAAACCAATTGTGATAAGAGACGCTGATGTAAATTTAGTTAATTCCAAAAGGTACATATTTTTCATTATTACTTTTGTACCTGGCTTTTTTACTGCAAGAAAACATTTACAGGCATGAGGAACTCCATCTAATGAGATCTTTGCAAAGTTTTTATCAAATCTTAATTGATAATGGAAACAGTATACAATGCATTGTAGGTATGGGGGGGAATTTAGCTGTTGTGGAGGTTTTTTGTTTGAAGTGTTTTTTGTGGGTGGTTTACTTGCTGTTGTTGATGTTGGTTTGTGGGTTTTGGGGAATTTTGTGTAGGCTTTGTTGGGGTTTAAAGAAAACGTGACCATATGGGAAACCCTGTCAAAATCTTAGAAAATTTGGGAAGCTGTGGTAGGCTGTGGGTTTGGGTGGGGTTTTGTTTTGTTTGTTGGGTTTTTTTAAGATGCAAAGAGAATGAAGCTGTAATCTGTGTTTCACTAACTCAGTTATGTGCTTTGTAGAAGGCCCTTCACACTTCCTGTGAATCACTAGCCTGGAATAGGTGTATTTTTTCAAAGATACCTTTCACTGTGGTGTCAGAGGCTTCCTCTGATAGTTACTGGTGCTTTTTCTACAAAAATAGCTTAAATTCTATGGAGGGTACCTTTGGTCTTTTCTCTTTAATAGCAAAGATGAGCATGCAGGTAATTGTCATGATGGTGTTGTGGCGTCAGTCTTTGAAGATCTCCTGTATCAGATCATGTTCGATCTGTAAGGAACATGGAGGGAGGGAGGGAGACCATTCTGTGGGAATTATTGACAACTGCAGTATTTTTTACTGAACAGTGAAGTATTTCATCAGAGTACTGAATGTTTTGGTATGTGTGTTTTTTGTGGTTTTTTTACTGTCCAGTCTCAAGATGGCAGAATTATTTATGGAATGTGAAGAAGAGGAGCTAGAACCCTGGCAAAAGAGAGTGAGAGAAGTGGAAGAGGATGATGAGGATGATGATGATGAGCCAATCTTTGTTGGGGAAATCTCCAGCTCAAAGCCAGCTACTACATGTAAGGCAACACTTTTCCATAATTTAAAACAGATTTTTCAGGGTATAGAAAGTTAAACTTAGTTTGAAAGTATAGAACTCTTAATAGTACAACTTAAGAAATTCCAAATTTTAAAGCTGTACGTCTCTGTCTTAGTGAAAATCAGAATTTTTAAGAAATTCTGTCTTGAACCCCAGGTTAAGCACAGCTCTGGTTACCTCTAACCTTAAATCTCTGAGGTTATCAAAATAAGGACGTTTGAAGGTTTTAGTATTAGCAGCAGAGTTTAAAAGCCAGTATATATACGAGGCTGAAATCATGCATGCAATTGCTTACAGTATAGTTAATAGTTAGTTATTTGGGAGTGTCTCCCTACTAAAAGAATGTGCATGAATTTAAGTCTTCCTATTACAATCCTTTTTTTTTTTCCTCCATCCTTCATTTCATATGTTGATAAACATCATTCTTACAAAACCAGGGTAACTGTCTTCAGAGTCTGTAATAAAAGCACAATCTGGAAAGTGATTAATATGAAAATACTGAAAGCTTGTCTGTGAAGTAGGAGATTTTTATTGATCAATTTATCCATCCTTCTTGAAATAAAGAGGTTTTTTTCACCAAGTTCCTTAGTTTTCTCCTAAATGCAGGCAGTGCAGGGAATGAGGTTAGGTGGTTGTGATGACAGGAGACGTGTCAGGATTCTGTGTTTGTCCTATGCTTGTGCTTTACAGGTAAGTAAAGAAGAACTTTGTTGTTGTTATTGTTTTAATTAACTTTAGTAATGAAACTTTTTTTTGTGTATCCATCTTGCAGTCAATTTTAAGAGCTGTGACCTAAGGTCTCCCTAGCAGTCACATACCCAAGACTTTGCCTGGTGAGGTTTACTCCTCGTGGTTTCTGCCTCTTCTCTGCTAATGCTTGTACCCAAGATTTCCACAGTCATTTTCTGGAGGTGTATAGTGAAGGATCTCAAGACAAAATGTTACACCGGGCTGTCACACTGCTGCGTGGATTTCAGAGTTGTCATTAGCTGTTCACAATTCTTTCTTTCGTCTTGCATCTATTACTTTTTTGCTCTCCAGGATAGTGAGTGTAAGGCTTCTTACACAAGGTTAAAAAAGTGGAAAAATGGTTCTAAATATGAAAAGAATACTGAATCTGATATTTAAGTACTCTCACCTGAAATATTTTTTTGAGAGTGACTATTTTAAAAATACTCTGGATACTCTGAAAAATTTGAAGAATATTTTAAAATTACTCTTAAGTTTTCTGCAGTTACAAACATATAGAATGTCTGAAAAACACCCTTTCTGTTTTCTGGAAGGTCCAGAGACCTCTGGGTTGCTGTTGGTCATTGACAGTAGGTCATGGCATAGAACAACGATTAAGGCACTAGCATGTGTTGGAGCAACGAACATGCCAAGTTTGATTGCAGTTGTTGTAGCCTTGGGATTTTTTTGTAGTCAAAGGATAGAAATAATTCAGGTGAAAACTATAATTTTGGTTTGATTCTGTGAACTTCAAGAACTTTGGTAAAAGATAGAGGCTTAAAATGTTTGCTTCTTATTCTAGTGCTGTCCATACTCGGTCCTGACACAAGTAAAATCACTTACAGTATAACTTGTTACTTTATCTTTTTTCCTTCCCTTTCCTCAACTTTTCTCTTTTTAATCTTCTACTTCACTATCAAAAACAGCTATGGAAGAATGACCTCAGTTCTTCTCTGGCTTGTAAGTAGTAAAACCTGGCAGTAGTCAGGCTTCAGTTTGTTATTGGTGATAGGCAAGATACTGTGAGCTCAGCTTTGCTTATCACTGTTTAGTTTGCACCTGATCAGATGAAAAATAGATGACAAATAAAAACTCATGTATCAGTCTTGGTTTTTCTGAAAGGTGTAGTTTCTACAATGCATTGCATTTTCCTAACCTTTTCCTGGCTGTGCAATTACTAGTTTATGTACAGACTATGTGGAAAATATGAAGGAAATAGTTAAAACACCAGCTTTGACCTGCTGTCAGAGAGTTGTGTAGTAGCAAGTGTCCCTTCTCATGTACTGGAGGATTATTTTGGCTGAGATGAAAAGTAGTTCACACTTTGTTCCCTTTATCTTTTTCTGCAACTGCTCATTTTTCTTACCGCTTATTGTTCTTGCTTCTGGTTTTATAATGATAGAAACCTGTAAGTTTTTACTGTTTTAAAATGTTACTCTGCATGTCAGCACACTTGTGCATCAGTGCTGTTTTACCTAAACAGGACAAGTAACACTTTGATGGAAGAGGGGAAGGTGCACATCAAGTCTATGATGAATCAGTTGAGTTGTGTAAATGTAGTTTATAATTTCAATTAACTGGCTTCCTGAAATGTTCTTTTTAAATGCAATAAAATCTACCTTTGTAATACAGAATGTGTGCACATTGGATGTCTTGACTATGCTTTGTGAGACATAACTTTTAGAAAAGCTTTTCTTTTGTAGATAGATGATGCTTTAGTTTAATTTCACTCTGGCATTTCATGTATAAGGTATAGATTTGTTAACACTCACAAAATGTATGTATTCAGCTAAATCCCCAAATAATTTAATCCGTGTTTGTAGTTACTGTTATGTTGAAGTAAAAATAGTATTACTATTACAGGACCAAATTTCATCATACCTTAAAAATTCAAACCTGTTTAAATCTGTTGATTGCAGCTGCTTTTTTATTAGTGTGATCTAAATGCAGGTGGCAGGTTGAAAGCTGACCTGAGCTCTACTGCTATTAGATATATTTATCAACTGGAGAAATGTATACTAATGAGCTGTTGTAAGTGGAAATAGCCTTAAGGTTATTAAACACAATGTGTAGATACTCTGAGATCCATTGTTTGAGAACCTGATGCAATTTGACCCTGGTTTGGGAAGTTACTTCAAGCCTTGTGGGTTAGATATAGGAGAATCAATCTAATTTCATATGCATTTCTACACAGGTCCGAGCAAGCAACTTGTCAGCCACGCTAATGGAACTTAAAATCTGGGAGTAGACGAGTATTGTGATTTGATGAATAATGAAACTTTCTGAAATTGTCAGAAATCCCAGACGAAGACATTAAAGGTTGAGGAATATCAGTAGCATTCCTTAGGCAGTAAGCGTAATTTAAGAAATTGCCTGTGCTCCTGCTGAGCTAGAACTCTGGACACAGACTAGGATATGTAAGAAAATCAGTGCTCTTGTAATGCAATTCTAATATGACTGCTTTGGTTGCTGATGTGCTGATTTTCCTTTCACATTGCAAAAATGGATGTCATGAAGTCTAAAATCCAGTTGGAAAGTGCCGTATTTTGCTATTACAGAAGCAAATTATGTCATTACTGGTTTAGAGAAAATACTTCCCTTAATGTAGAGCAGTTCTAGTATTTGGGAAACATTATTTACATGTGAGAGAGATGTAAATGAATGCATTGTCATCAGCAAATCGAAATGTTAATGCCATGTCCTGTTGTTGTTGATTGTACAGTTATGTATGTGTTAACCTGTCTCCAAGAAAATATTGAGATTCTTAAGTGAACTAGCTTAACCAAAGAGGAGTGGAATAACATATCCTAATTTGTACAAATTACACTTGGTTTTGCCAGGTTTTTGTTTTAGAAATAATATTTTAATTTATAAGCCATAATTGGCTTCATTAATGTATATGAATGAAGCTTTTACATTTCAAAAGCAATGAAGCCATTAATTTATTTGCAATTAAGATAAATGTAACTTTTGACAGATATATTGAACAGAGTCAACCTCAGCTCACCACGAAGGGGGATACAGAATGGTGCACCCAGTAGAGGTACTTTATTGTCCTAATATGGTAATTAACAAAAAAATGCACAACACTTATCAAACATTTGACTGCAAAATTACATCAATATAACTTGGGAATCCTTTGCAACAGGTCCAGTCACTACATTCAAGTCTGAGAATCAGCATTACGTGACGCCTGCCTCCAGCCCCGGAGTTGTGCCTGCCCCACCAGTCTTTCAGACTGTGCCCAGACCCGTGACCAGCTCGGGGCCAATTCAGTCGTTGGCCGTAACGGTGAATGTTTCAGGAACTTCTCTAACACTGCAGAGACCTGGTGCTGGATGTTTGTCAGCACAGCAGATGCCTGGGTCCAGTTCTGGAATAGCACAGCCTGTTAGCAGACCTGTAACCATTCCAGTGACACCACAGCCAGTATCGAGAAATATCACAGTTCCTGTGGCTCAAACTGTATCCAGGCCAGAGACTACTGCAACAGCACAGCCTGTAATACTCAATCAGGTAAATCTTTATTCATTTAAAATGTAAGAGGTATGATTACTTTTGAATCAATTAATGAAGAGCATACTGACTCAGTCTACTGCTTTAAAGATCTGGACTAGATTATAAACAAGCATTATGTAAACTGTAAAGATTCTAGGACTGTAACTTTGCACTGGTAAATTAAAATACGTATTTGGAAATACTGATTTGAAAGACTCAGAGATGATAGGTTTAGTAGGAGTAAAATGGCATTAAATGAAAATCCTGGACACTAGAGAAATTAGTACTGTTTAGATTTCTTTCTGTTCTGTGGAGAAATATTGCAAAATAATTCTCTAAATTTGGCAGATTTCTTTGCTCAGAGATGAATTTTGTGCATTGATAAATTAATTTTATTTCTAAGTAGCTTGCATTTAGTATGTAAAGCAACTTTGTGGGTTTTCCACTTGCTTTTTACAGTGCCTTGCCTTGGGATTTTTGATTCTTAAGAGAATGCTGTAGTAGTAGTTCCTTAGTGGGTTTTGCTTTTTCATTCATGTAGCATGTGAATGAAAGCACTGTAAGACAATAGTATGGGAAAGAATTTTAAGCAACCAAAAGTTGCACCATCAGCAGGTGAAGCAAATTAGCAACATAATTGTTTTGCTTGAAAAGTGTAAGGGAGTTGTGCAAGTAGCTCGTGTGTCATAGACCTTCCTGGGCTGCCACAGAACCCCAAAAGGTTGTCATGAGGGAGTTGAGTCAGATGCTGTTTTGTTGATTTATCTGTTGGACATACGTGACAGAGAAAGAATGAGGATTAAAATTCCATATTTGGATGAGGTAAACTATGATGCAGTACCTTCACTGAAAATAATTTATGCTGGAACTGTTCAGAACATGTATCTGTAATATTAGCTACTATTGTCAGGTTAAAATGAAGCCTGACACTAATGCACCATCTCCATTGTCCATGCAAATACACATACCTGAGGTTGTTTCAGTTGTTAGTCTTTTGGTGCAAATAAAAATCATGCAGCCCAATGGATCCTGCATTTGCTGAGCAGGGCAATCAGTCTGAATGAACAGAGTTAATTAGGCCATTAAAACATGAGGATTGGAATTGGATGTTCTTCTAAAGACTTGTGGGTAAATAGTTGCTGATGAGAGGCTGTATTTTAAGAAAAACTGAATTAAAACAAAGCAATGTAATCATTGCCTATCAACTGGCTACCTGAATCTTTGGCAAATTCAGTAGGAAAAATACTTTCCAATTTTGATAGTTTTCAGGGAGAAATTGTGGGTGTGTCCGGTGAAGCGGGTTAGCTAAATTAGTCTGTCACTATTAAGAAGGCCTAGGAAGTGATATAATTAAAAGTCAGTAGGATATCTAGGTTGCTTCTTTAGTCATCTTAAATATTCCTTTATGAAGCAGGACAGATTAATACAGAAAGGTTTGCTACTTTACATGATGTATACACATATTTCAAGTCTGTAAAGTTTTTTTAAAGTTTAGTGATGACATAGTATGCTTTACTAAATCCTCTAAATGTGTGCTGATATTTCTTACAGAATCTTCAGTGCAAAAGAGAGGCCTCACCTTTACTTCCCTCACACACACATGCTCGTGTTTTTAACAGACAGAGCTGGTAGGGGCTTCTACATCGCTTATATGACAAAACCTCAGAGTAAACAGAGCTAGGAGAGTTGAACTTTCCCACAGAGTATACGTAAGCTGGGTAAAACTCATCAGGACAGTGAATTCCTTTCAAGAAAGCATGCAGAGTGCACTTCTTTTTGTGAGACTTCTTTCTCATTAATTTTGTTTATTTATGTTACAGATGAGACTTTAGTTAAGTATTTATAGGGTTACTTTGTCAAAATCTGCAGGTTTTTTTTCCATGGTAGAGAAACAGCGATTTGAAGAAGTTGCAGCCTGAAATAGGACATGGAAAAGGCTCTCTAACCATGTGTTAATCAGTTCTGTCTATTCCAGGTTAGACTGACTGGTTTGAGAAAGTAATGGCATCCTTATCTGGGATATCCAGTGCAGGTTCTGTGGTCTCCTAAAGCTTCCACTGTTTGTTGAAGTTATAGTTTCTTTACAGTGGTGACATTTTGATCATGGTTTTCATGAGCCCTTAATTTTTTTAAGCTGTCTTCAATGTAACATCCTGTTCTTTGGATGTTAAGAAATTTTTGAGTACCTTTAAGAAGAGTTTTCTGTTTGTGTTTTTTCCTTTGCTTAAGACATGGTGAATCATCCATCCCTTCAGCTTAAGTTTTCTAGATTCAGAACTGTATTTTCAGTTTCAGGATTATCTAGAATTTGTTTTCTTGTTTATATTGTTATTACCACTTGACGATGTTACACTTTTTATGGAGGAAGAAGCTTGTCTGATGTGCCTTTTTTTTAGAGAGGTACTAAAATTTACTGTCTTGGACAAAGTTCTGTGATTTTTAATCCCTTCTGCCACATGATGTCATCTGCTGTTCTTAGTGTTGAATGTGTACTATCTGTATTTTGGTTCATGTCCTTAGTTTGAATTTTCTTCATTCAAGAGCTGCTTAGGGTTTTCAGATTCCTCAGCTGCTCCCCATGCAGTGTTTATTTCACTGGGGGCTGCTGTTTTATAGTGAGGATTTTCTGCCTTGGGCTTTCTGTGACATTTTTTTTCACACGTGCTCTGTTTCTTCCCAATTCCGTTCTTCCTAAGTGGCAAAAGCTTCAAATAAGTTTTTCTGGGAAGTATTTGACATTTGGATCTTCAGCTTCCAGGTGTTGAAAGTTATGTTTGAAAATACCGTGTTGTGAAGATCACGGTGAGGTATAACTAAACCCTGACAGGATCCATTTTAGCTGAATGTCCTTCGGAGTGCTTTGCATTCCAAATACAGTGCAATATTTTTAATCTCAGGATGTCAAAAGATTATTTCTGTGAGAACTGGTTGCTTTTGATCGCTTACTGGGCTGAAATACATAGCTCCTTAATTTCCCAACAGTTCTATAGTTTGCCTCTTGTCAACGTTTGATATTCCAGTTTTATCACTGAAATACCCCTTTCAAATCAGAAACTTGATTCGCTGACTTGCTAAGTAAGTCAGTCTGTTTCTTGTGTTGTTACTGCACTACTGCTGTGCAATTCCAGAGGTTCAGAGTTGATTTTTATTTTGGTCTTACAGTTTACAGCAATTTTAATTCAGTCAGAGCTACTGCTGCATTTCATAGCATAGGACTGTCCTCTTCTTTAAGAACAACTTGTCCATAGCAGTGGCAGTGTTCTGTAATTCAGTGCTCAGAGTGCTCTCCACTAAGCCACAGCCAGTTCTGTTTTTCCCTTACTTGCTAGGCACTTTCTTCAGTCAGTGTGACTCAGGTCCTAGGTGATTTTGAGAGGTCAAAGGTCCAATACCATGCACTGTAATTTTTCAGGTTGGGTTTAGTTATCAATTGCCATGTAGACTTCCGCGGTTGAAAATCCAGGATGCAGACTATGAACCCAGTATTGTCACTAGTCACTTAGAAACTAAAGATAGTGGTGTAATACTTCTTTTCACTTGAACCCTAGGAAATTAACTTACAAAGATGTAGGGTTTTGCCTTTCTGCATGTGGGAGCACCTGTACATGTTAGTTTGGCGGGGTTTGTTTCATCAATGTGGTCAAGCTGTTTTGTTTGGTTTTTTTAAAACATTTTTGTTTTCTAAAGCATTGGACAACACTGGGGGTTTGTATGTAAAGTAACGGAGCCAATTTACATTAAAATAATACCTGTCAACGGAAAAGGACTTTTTGAAAATTAGGCAATGAAGTTTTCAGTGTGTCTGCTTTTCCATTTTTTTGCTCGCTGGATATGTTCAGTATATACTGGGGAGATGTACCCATGCTATGAAAATACCCAAACTACGTTGAAAATTAAAGTATTGGCAGGAAATAAAAACAAAGAAACCACAGACTAGTAAGAGATGCAATTATGTAGCTGTTGCGTTGTCCCATTCAAATGTAAGTGGTGTGCCCAGGGCTCTGCACTCAGAGCCTGCCGCAGTTACCCCGAGTTGTGCTTGTGCCTGCAGGCGGAGGTGCTTTGCTGGCCTTTCACTGGCTCTTCTGAAACTCTTGTGACTGCAGTAACACCTGCTCTGGTGTGCCTGCAGCTCTTGTAGCTGTTCCTCATAGCAAATACAGCACAGAAGTTCAGTAACTATTTCCACAGCTACTACTGAACATCTGTCTTTAATTTGGTTAGAGTAGATTAGGTGACTCGCCAGAAGAAAGAGTGGCTCTTTATTAAGGTCCCAAAGGGTCTGCATTTAAGGAGATGTACAATAAAAAGGCAGGATAGGGATCAGCATCTTCCTTTTTGTTCTGGTATTTAGGAGTTGTAAACCAGATTATCATGCCTGTTGATGTACTTGTGCTCCTTTAGATTTCATTCCATCAAGTTTGGTTTACATGGTGATAGTTAAAGGTGTGGTAACTTCCATAGGGATGTTTTCATATACGTAGCACAATTGTGAGTAGAAAGCAGTTTGTGAGCTTGATCTTTTCAGCAAAACATATTTTGGCCTTTGTCTCATGGATACACTGATGACAAGATCTCTGTATGTATATTGGGTGGTTTTAAAATTGGTTTATTTTTTGATTTTAGGAAGATAACTCTAGTTTTGTCAAATTTTTTTTGTTTCACAATACAGCTTGATGAAGTGTAACCGTTTGAATTATTTCAGAGTTGAAACTGCCAATACTTTTCCATTTCCACCTTAGTGTTAAAATTAAACAGAACTCTATTTCTTAACGGCTTATTGCTATTCCTGGAAATATTTCATGTTTCAGATTGTGCTAGGTTGAGTGGCCTATTAAAATGTGACCAGTATTGATGAATCTTGGAAAATGTTTCTCGTACCTCACCCTCTTAACTTTGAAATTTGTAAAGATAACTAAATTTCATGTTTCTTTTTTCCTCCAAATGTTACCTGTTATAGTAACAGTGGAATGGTTACTGCTGTTACAGACCAGTGGAACTGTTTTGTTTTAACAGTTTTCAGTGCTGGCAACAAAAAATGTGGACTACTGAATTTTTTAGATTATAAGTACTGGAGGGCAGAACTTTTAAACTGAAGGGTAAAAGAATACCTGCACTTGGAGATGCAGAAAACTTAATTTAACAAAATGCTGGGAAATGTAAACC
The DNA here is from genome assembly GCA_013397315.1 of Donacobius atricapilla. NCBI lineage: Eukaryota > Metazoa > Chordata > Aves > Passeriformes > Mimidae > Donacobius > Donacobius atricapilla. Next base: position 3,383,031 of record WBMY01005916.1, read on the forward strand.
AACTTTTAGGTTAGCTGGGCTTTGAAAGGAGGGCTTGATTATATTATTTTCAGAAATTCTTCCAAAGTTACTGTACATAAAAGAAAAAAACTCTTGATGATATGAGGAATTAGTTCTCTTCCCAGTCAAGATGGATACGCCTTACTTCCATTAAAGTTTGAGTACTTAGTAGAATTTCATATTAATACTATCTTGCTTTGAGAAGCTTCTATTTGCTACAAGTTTGTGCTACTTTTGAGTTCTTGTTTTTGATCTTTTAAGATGCAGCAAGATGTTGTGCAGGAGTAACAGGCAAGTGTCTGAGTTTAGGTTGACAGAACAAACTGTTTTTTTTGAAAAACAATCGAGTATAATTTGAAACTTATCAGACTTTTTTGAACAAAAGCATTTACAATTAGCAATTCAACAGTCATGTTTCATTAGATGGTCTTTCCCAGGTCAGTCTTAGGATTGTTTTTACTATTCTGAATACACAGCTATAAAATCTAACAAGCACTGATGAGAATTGCAACCTTATTAAAATGCCAAAAGAAACTACTTTGGGGAGATTGTAATGAACTTGATTTTCAGCTGAGTACTTCTGAGTGCTTTTAAGCAATCATATGTTTTTGAAAATAAACCCTTTGAAGCCTGCAAGTAAAAAAAATATTAAACCTCAAATTTCTTTTCCCTCTTGAAAATATCTTATTAGGATTATATTATGGATTCTCCACCAGATGCACCAGATAATACATCTGGTATACTGTTTGGTGTGAGACAGAACTCGGGAGTTCCACAGTACCAGACTGGGCCAGCAGTGAATGTAACAGGTGGGTATAACTGTAGTAGTTGATAAGAGAAAGAAACAACCTAATGTCATTTTACTCTAGTGCAGATATTTGGGTTATAACTTTAAATAGGATTTCTAGACTATAGTGTAGCTACATTTTTCTTCCCCTGTGTATAAAACTGTATAATGTTTAATGAAATAAACTTTGGAGTCTTGTGTTGTCAGATGTTGTTTTTCAGTGCCTTAGACTGACTATAAAATCAACTGATGTCTTCTTATAATGCTCATTTAGATGGGAAAAGGCATTGCCAGATCCACTGTATCTTTACTGACAGGTAAAGGTTTGTTTTCAGTGTACTCATTGCTCTTTGGCCAGCGGGAATAGGAAAAGGCAAAAGAGGGGCTGTGAACAGTACCTGAAGAACTGAGTCTGCTGGTTGGATTCCCTGTGGTGATGATCTGGGTTTTCTGTCTGCTGTATGCAGAGTTGGAATAGATGGGATCAAAAGGATCAGTCCTGAAAAGGAGGGGAAGGGAGAGAGTATGTAATTTGACAACAAAACTCTTATTTTTCAACTAACTTTTCAGCAGTAAATATTTAATCTACCTAAAAAGAAGCCAAAAAACACCTTGTGTGTGTGTGTGTGTGTGTGTGTGTGTGTGTGTGTGTCACAGCAGATGAAGTAGATTTGAAACATGCAGTGCATTCAGTCTTAAGAAGGCTATAACTTGGCACTTCCGTTCTCCTTTTTGAGGGATTGTACTTTTGTAATTACTGAACAGACCCCCATTATTCTGTCTGTAAGTTGTGAGTGACAGTGACTTCTGATTCTTCCCTGAGGTAACAGGTTAAGTACAGTGAACAGCCTGACTGATCATGCTAAGAAGTTACGTAGGACAGGGAGACAGCTCATTTGCTCAGCTTCATGTGATGATTTTGGATTTTTAGTTTAGGTATTCACTCCAGAAATACATCAGTGAAGGGTTAGCAGTGTGTTTTGCTCATGTACAACCATTCTGTTGGTGTCATTCTTGTCTTGGGTTAAGTAGCTCTTTGTCAAGTAAGGAAATGGTTTGTTTTTGCAAATGGTTCAATATTCCCTTGTTCTCCAAGAGACAGGTATAAAAGTTTAATTGTTTGTGCGTTTGGTTTTTTTAACTTTGGAGACTTGCTTGCTTACATAAAAATTACTTGTATTAGTCTCTCACTGAGAGAAAATGAAATGCTTAAAAGCACTGAGGGTTGCAATTCAAAGCATTTTCCATGTGCCACACTTAGTCTATGTTTATTTCTGTAAGATGGCCATAGATTTGAAAATTAAAATAAAAGTTTTATTATTATGGGTTGAAACATGAATATTTTTGACACAGAAGGCAAATTTAAGATACATTTCACTTAGCAGAAAGGAAGTGTCTGCGTATTTTGTGGTTTTGTTTGCTTGGTGAAGGCGTGTGATGAGCTTAAATTCATGTTCATGTATGCCAAAGCCTACTTGCCTGCGTTGGTGCAATGCTCCCCTAGTTCATATACAGCGCTGTAGGCGCAAGACATTCTGGAATATTTCAATTATTCTGGTATTTAAAAGCAGAATCCTTTTGGGAACTGGCTTGTGATACTCTGCAGGACAGTAGAACTTATGCACATGGATCATGAAAGACATTTTTTATCTCAGTATAGCATAAATACTTATTTCTGAGGTCTCGCTCAGCAGGAAAATGGCAGGTTGCTAATGGACAGTAACCGAGCATCTTCTGAGACTGTGTAGGTGGTGGTGTTGGGGCCAAGGGCACTGGTAACTGCTCCATGCAGGTCAGATGGCACTGGGCATGTATGTAAAATGTAGCTTGCTGAGAATATTGTGAGAACGTTCTCCCACAAACTTCACCCCCTTGGAGGAATGAGAAATTGCTGTGACCAAAAGACCTGTCGTGTGGAGGTGACTGGACTGCATCCATGAATCCACAGCTCCAGATTAATGGGAGGTGTTGGTGCAGGTGTCAGTGCACTAAGAGGCCTGAAGCAATTTGGCTTTCGTGTGCCTATTCTGTTATCACAGTGCATTCGGTGCTTTTATTCTACGTTACTATTGCTGATGTCTTTTCCCATCATTAGAAACTGAGGCCCAGCCAGCACAGATGCGCTGAGCAGCACTGAGGTTTTTGCGGTGGTGGTGTGTGTTCAGAAACCTGTCAGCAAAGTGGTGCTGCAGCCAGTACACTTTGCTCCTTCCTTGCCATCGTGGATGGGGTACGCAGGAATATTGTGTGTGTGAGCGGAGCCAACACCTGGCTAATAGCTGTGGGAAGTGTTCACTACTAGCATAAAGTGACCAAACAAGAATTGTTTGGCTGCTGCTTTTCCCTGCTCTCCTGAGTACTTGGAGTCCCTGTTCCCTGCTGTGTACAGAATTGGACAAACTAGCCTGGAACGTGGGTGATTCAAGGAATTCTGACCACACTCCAGCTGAGAGAGGCACTTTCGTGATAGGAAGTGTCATCTGATTTATACCAGCAAGATATTATTTAATATTGTAGAGTTGGCGTGATTAATTTTCAAACTAGGCTTAATTTTTATGTGAACAAACAACAGAACTAGAATGCAAACCTGTGTGTATTCTCCTAGTATTATAGTTCTTCTGAAAGAGAATTTACTAATTAGAGTTGTATAGACTAAGGCTACTCACCTTTATAAATATATAAAAATCTTCAAAAGATTTACAAGACCTGTGCTGGAGCTTCAGACTTCTTTGTAGCTGTGTCTTTGAGGTCTGCTTGAGGATTGATCTCTGTATTGAGTTCATATCGTCAGGGGTAACCTTACAGTGACAGACATGGGTTTCTGACAAGATGGAGCTGAGTGTTATGAGCATGTTAATCAGCCATTGAACCTCCCGGTTTCAAAGTTGTTGTGAGATTTTTTTTTTGTTGTGGAGTATTTTGAGGGTGGGGTTTTTTTGGTGGGGTTGAGGTTTTTTTGTGGATTTTTTTGGTTTCATGTTGTTGAGTTTTGTTTTAGTGTTTTGCTTGTGGATTTTTTGTTCGTTTTTTGCTTTGTTGTTGTTTTTTTGGTTTGGGGAGGTTGGTTTGTTTATTTTTAGTGATTTTCTTCAGAAGAAATACTGCAAACCATAAGGACATGTGATATTCTTTCAGAAGAAGAGAGAAGATAGATGCGCTGTGCTTGTTCATTAGAAGTTACAGCACTTTTTCATTTCTCATGCAAACTGAAGTTTACGGAGTTACAGAACACTAAACCAGCAGTAACACAGAACCAGTGAAAAGGAGAGGTGTTTTTCCTCAGAAGCACAGAGCTGGTTGCAAATAGCAGGCATTGCAGAAAGCAGCTGCTTAGCCTCACTTTGTTACTGTGAACTCACCTTGTCTCAGACTAGAGTGGGTCAAGATGTGAAAAGTAGACCAAGTGAATTCAGGTGGCCGTAGTATGATGTACTGGGGTTTCAGAGGTTGGTCTGTCTTGCATTTACCCTTTCCTGCTTCACTGGCCTGGGCCTTCAGCCTGGGTGGGATATTGTTTTCTTAAGCATGGCCGATTAGTTTAAGAAAATCTTAAAACCGCTTTGTGTTGACTCTAAATGGCAGTTATCATTAATGTGTTCTAATTACTGCAGAAGAAACTGAGGTTCTTCAATTTAAAGTGCTGTAGGTTTAAATGAGAGTGGTTTTGTATCTGAACCTCCTGCTTCTTCTGAAGGCCGCAGTGTAGCTCCAAAACAGGCCAAGCATCCTGAGGCTGGTGCTAGAAGCAACTTGGCTGTTGCACTTACAGGTAACTGTCCAAAAGTTGCACAGGCACAAAATGGATCTTCAGACGGGAGGAGGATGGAGTGGTGTAGCTGGCAGTCCTGCGTCTGTCATGGAAAAAGCTAACACCTCTGTAGTGTTTCACTTGGTCAGTGGTTTTAATGCTCTTAAGGCAGTGTAAGTAAGTGACGGTTCCTATGCTGTAAAATAAAAATAGCTATTCTGCGCAAGGATTTACATACCTGTACTAATGAATTTACCTGAGGTTATTACCTCTTCACATTTTAAACCTTTATTGTTTATTAGGTAGGTTTGAATTCTGTAGAGCAATAATAATTCATTTGAAGACAGATGATAAAAATAAATGCCCCTGACTTCATTCTCTTAGTTCAGATTTTCTGTGTCAAAGAAGGGAGTAGGAGATTGAAACTTCAAAACACAAGCAACCAGAAAATCAAGATTCAAAGAATTCTTGTCTTAATTCTATGCCTACTGAATTTATGGACTAATTTTGATTAGATGAAGGAAAAAAATCATTTTAGCAATGCCAGGCAAGGCAGTAACAACTTAGATTGTGGAATCCCCATCCTTGGAGATAGTCAGAACTTGACTGGACATAGCTCTGAGCATAAGATTAGACTTGCTTTGAGTGGGAAGCTACACAAAACCACCTCCAAAGTCCAACCTAAATTATTTTGTGGTTCTGTACTTTGACTAATTATTCCAAAATGCGTTTTGCGGTCTCCGCCCCCCCCCCNGTTTGAAATAGCTGTGGTAGGGGAGAAGGTCTATTTCAAATAAAGGATGTTACTGGGAAGATTTTTCCTTCCCTACAAGAAGAGAGCTGCTAGTCTGGCTGTTTCAGGGTATTAACTATTAGGTGCATTTTTGCCCTGAGTCAAAAGGTGCTTTCTAGTGATTGCAATAGGTCAGGATTTGTTCTTGACTTTGAGACATTTCCAAGACATCCTCTCTGCTATATAATGTTAAAATAATTGTTTGGAATCATTTCAGTTTTGGGTTTTTTACCTGTCTTATTTAGAGCTCATTTGCTCTTTCCAGCCACCAGAAGGATGTGGCTATAACATGAACATTGCAGCAAAAGAATCTCCTCCACCCTCTTTCAAGTGAAAGAGATATTGTGCTGCAGCCTATCATAAAAAAGATGACTGAAGGATCTTGCTAAATTCAGTAAAAAAAGAATTACATCATATTCACTGAGAGCCTTATTTTGCTGAGTTTGTCTCTAAGCCATCCCATGCTGGCATAGCAATTTCTAATCTGCCACAGAATCCAGCACTGAAGCACTGCAGAACACAAGATTTTGCTGCAGAACTGGTTTTTTTCAACTCACTTTGCACTTAGCTGTGATGTGTCAGAATGTTTTATGAACTGTAATAGTGAAGACTTGCAGCGCTGTTTCATGGTACAGCTTTTACATGGCAATCCACTCCTGTGAAGGACTTTCTGCTTAATAATGATCCTTAGCAAAACTGTTATCTTAAGGAGAATTACTGATTATTTATGGTCTAGGAAGGACTATTTTTGTGTAAAAATGTATGACACTGTTGCATGGTTATCTCTTAACTCATACACTTATCCTTTTATTTATGTTTTTGTTTTTATTAGATCATTTCATAGTCCTGGCAGGGAACAGTTGACTCTGCTGTTGAGATGTTGTTTCCTGCGTTTAACTTCTAAACTACTTACTTAGTATGGAGTCCTCCAGATCTGTGAATGACTTTAGAATGCCGGAGAATTTCATCTAGAAAATTAGCTCTTGCTCTGATGTTTTTTGACAGTTTGGGGAAAATTCAAAGCTTGGGTTTATTCATTAAAGTTTAAACTAATGCAAAGCTTTAAAGTCTCTCTTTTGCTCAAAAGGTATTAATCATTGATGTTGATAAGAGAAGCATTATTTCCTTTAATTACTGGGAGTAATTATTAATGTAGAAGATTTATTCTCTAGATTCTGCAAAGACACCTTTGCTTAACAGAAATAATGCATTTGAATAAGCCTAGATTCCAACAAATCTCCAGAGAGAAATAGCCTCATCATTAAGAACCAAATAATGAAATTCCTTTCCAAAACCAGTTATCTGAACCCTATTGTGATGATGGTCAGGTTGTGGCAGAAAACAGGCTTTGTGTGTTTGTTTAAATAGTTTGTGAAACAAAACCATCAAAAATCCATCCTATCCAGGATGGGGTGGGCTGAGAGTGCACAGAAGGAATGCTTTCTCCCTGTCATGCTGCCTTCATCTCCTCACCTGTTTTTCCTTGTTCATTGATAAGACTTTGTAAAATCTGTTTATCGGTCTGTATCAAACAGAACAAGCTCCAAGTCAGTTTGGGAAAAAGGAAAAGTAGTTAAAAGATGCTTGTAAAGCCTTGCTTATGGTTACTACAGCTTCATTGGTGGTAATACTTTTCATTTGAAATAGCATATTTGCTAGAATGCTACCACTATCACTAAATTGAATATTCTGCTTGTGAATTCTGAGTCTTTATATGTTTTAAATTTTACAGGGACAAATGCAGCATCCAGCACCATTAAAAATGGAGGACCTTTTCCACGGGCTTGTCCAAAATGTAATATACATTTCAATCTTATGGATCCTCTAAAAAATCATATGAAGGTAAAATATTTGGAGGATGGTAAGCATAAGAACAAACTTTGTGGGCTTCTCTTTGGCACTCATGAAAGAGTGGCATGGTTTGATAGGAAGCTAGTTTGGCTTCTGTCTGCTGTCAACCAGAGCCGAATGCTCAAAGTCTTGCAATCATGGAGAGCAAGACAGCAGTAGGGGAGCTCTAAATCTTGCTACTTTTTGCCTCATTTTTCCAATGTCCTGAAGGTCAGTATCTTTGAGAATTGGCAGCCAGGTGACCTACATCTGTGGGATTGCAGCTGACACAAAGATGACTGCGTAAACTTACTGTTTTATTTTGATGTATCACTTGGTACAATAACATAGAAATACTTGATACTTAATAGATAAAGTATTTAAGCTGTGGGGAAGAATTTCATTTGTAATTCACACTTGAACACTGTGGTAAACAAAACTCACAGAAACTGAGCATCACTTCATCTGATTGTGAAACTACTTACTACTGTTTCTGGAATCATTGTTTCCTGGAAAATATTTATCATTTGGCAAAGATCCTCACAATTTTCAGGCATATGTATTTCATTTTAGGGACAGAGAAATGGCTTTGCAGTCTGTATACAATGTGAAAACCCAAAATAGAAAGGATTATCAGCTACTGTATAACACAAATTTGTGAGGATCTGAGTTACTGTTCTCACAGATGGTTCTGATTTGCAGGGTTACAAGACCCTAAACAGTCATTGCTGTCCTCTTCGGCTCTGAAACATAACTAAGAAATACAGATAGCCATGGAAAAAGACCCAAGGATTTTTATCTTTTTCTAATCGTTATTTGTACAGAGTAGCTTTTGCACTGACTACATCAACTGATGAAGGAACCATTGAAGAAGTGTGTTTACTTAGGATACTGAGTTACAGTTCTGCAGAAATTACTCTTTACTAGCAGGCTTATGGAAGGTAGTCCTGCATGGTAAGAACCATTATTTGGCAGGAGAAAAATTTGTCCTCTGAAACATTCCAATTTTGTTAGAAACTTCATAGTCTCTTCTTTATGAAGTACTTTTTAATTTTTAAGTGATAAGTTTCATGAGATGGCTCTTGGGCTAAGCATTCTTTATATGTATTTCAACATAAAGAAGCTTGAACAATGTCTATTATGTGACTCAGAATTCTGAGGTTTTTAGTAATGCTGAAAAGAACTATTGAAGGTTTCAACATACATTCTTCCCTAAAAAATAAAGGATGAAAATTCCCATTAATTTCTCAATAAACTTACGCTTGTCAGCAAAATACTTGCATAAAAACTGCTTTTTTCTTTCTTTTTATTAAATGTAAATGAAATGGAATTTTTTTGCAAGAGTAAGGAAACACTAATATTGTTTTCTTGATTAAATTTATCTTACATGAACCTGTGAGAATCTTCATCTTCCATTTTATCATATTGAGTGTTTTATTATTTCAACACTAGTAAAGATAAGTCACTGTTCAAACTTGAATATGACTAAGATCATTGTGTCAGAGAATTCAGCTTTGCATCTGTCATTAGTTCAGTTTTTAAAATGCTGTTCTCATTGGTGCAGTTTGGTGAGACTGATACCTTTGTCTCTCTGTGTCTTGTCTCTTCTCCCTGTTTGCATCCAGTATTGTTGTCCAGATATGGTGAATAACTTTTTCCCAGGAGTGGCCCAAACAGAGTGTTTGAGCACAACAAGCAAGACCACCGAGTCTGAGAAAGGAAAATTGATTATGTTAGTTAATGACTTTTATTATGGGAAGGATGAAGGTGATCTCCAGCAGGTACAGCAGGAGCAGAAGACTCATACGACTTTTAAATGCATCAGTTGTCTCAAAGTTCTTAAAAATAACATAAGGTATTTGAACTCATTTCCTTAATTATTTGTTGATCACTTACAGTCCATAGTAGTTTCATGTATTAAAATTTTGTGTCTCTGGAGGAGAGTTCCTTTTGTACTGAAAACTAATAATATTGGGGGACTGAACAGAAATGGAATTAATTTTTACTTTGTATGTATGGCCATAAAAACCTTTTACAGATTAGAGTACGAATTTTAGTGGTGTCTAACATAAACACAGAGTTTTGATAAGAGCAGTTGTAGGACTTTGGGGTTAGAAAGGGCAACACGAAGGATTTTACAATTTGCCATCTGGATTGATGGCGATGTTGTTAGATGCGAGTGTTAATTCCCTTTAGGGACGCACAATGACTAATAGTCAGTACTTCACTTATGTAACAGCTGTTATTTTGTTGGAGTAATTTTACTCCCAAATGCTGATAAAACTCCAGTAAGCTGTTTTAGTAGGTAGACAAGTTTGTGTCATCGTTCTTTGGAAGTTAAGGTCACTGAACTTTTTTACATGCACTGTTCAAGGGAAGCTGAAGTAGCAGAATGTAAAATTGAAAAATGGACTATTGTTTCAAAGGGCACAGTCTGCAACTTAAAATGAGCAGGTTTATGCTAACATTAGACACATATTATTGAGAAAAACAAGTTTTCTGTAATTAAAACAATGACATTTGCTATTAATCATTAAATAGGCACTATTTTCTACTCAGCATTATATTGTAAGCAATTGGTGCTATGGTGCCTATGTGTTCCACAGCAAGTCATTAAGAATGTATGACACACCCCCCTTTCTTTTTAAATTTCTGTAGCATTGACTTTAACTATATTAATTTTGACTGTAACCTTGTAGCTTTATTCCATGGTTCTATAATTTAAGAATTCCAAGGTGTATTTTGCACCTTTATATACAGTGGATAAAATAAATACATCTTACCTTCCTAATTCAGGTGTAAGTTTTTTGACTGAAATTCAGAAAAGCAGAAAGTGATTCATCATGGCAGTTTCCTGCTTTCTTTAAAAGATCAGTGGTTTAACATACCATTGCAATAATTTTCTCTTAAGGCATTATGCAGTAATAGTGTCAGTTTCTTTTGTCTGTTTAGAAAACTGGATAGACTAAGTTGGCTTTTTCTGGTTTTCTTGTTTCTCTTTTTGAAGCAGCTGCATGATAGTACAAGCTTGAGCTCAAGAGACTATTCTTCTTGCTCATTTGTTTTTCCAGTTCCAAGGTCGACATTCCTTTTGTGAGTGTGACTTTTAATAGTTCCACTGGCTGTACTGAAATAAAGTAGATTGAAAAGAGGAATTTTGGAAGCTGAGCTATAGTGGGTTTGCAGCTAACCTGTCCTCGTGCTGCTCCACCAGTAGCAGTGACCTGCTGATGCTGTCATGGGTGCCTGGACTCCTCAGCCAGAATAGCTTCCTACTTCAGACAGGTGGACAGATCCATGAGGAAAAGCTGGTAACTTAAAGTAGTACCATACCAGTTTGGCCCACTCTTTTGATTTTGGCTGCACAGTGGCGTTTTTGGTAACTGTCCTTAGTAATTCAACTTCAGGCCTAAATGCGTTAGACAAAGAACGTTCCAGGAACTCCTACCCTGGTTTCACATAAAGCTTCCGTGTCCAAATTGCAGATACCTTCTTGCTACTTACTAGTTTTCGGCAGAGCTGAAGTTACACGCGTTTCAGAATGGGGCTTTGAGGTTGCTGGTGGTGAATAAAGTGTGAACAATTGATGTGTTCTTGTTGTCTTTACTTATTTCCCTGTATTTCAAGGCAAGAATTTTGTCTAAGCAAACATGAGAAATGTAATAGATTATTTAGTCTTAGAGCATGTTTTAGACTTAATGTGTGTTCCTTAAAGTCAAAATTTCTAGTCAACTTTGTTTCTTGATTTGTTACCAAACACTTCTTACTTAATTTTTTTTTAATTTGAGAAGTCCTTACAGAGTAAAATTTCTATAGAATTTTGTACATCTTGCATGTCATATATATAGGGAATGGTAAAATGTAGTGTTTTGCACCCATTCACTATAATTTAAAGGTTTATGAACCACATGAAGCATCACTTGGAGCTTGAGAAGCAAAGCAATGAGAGCTGGGAAAGCCACACCACCTGCCAGCACTGTTACCGACAGTTCCCCACGCCCTTCCAGCTGCAGTGCCACATCGAGAGTACACACACGCTTTACGAGTCCTCCAGTGAGTTGGCTCCTATCACACTGCATTTTTTTTCTAAGCAAAAACTTTTAGAAATTTCCCAAATTCTATTCCTGGATTGTAATTTCAGAATAAAGCTATTGTACTTGAATAACAGTAATATTGAGATTTAATATAGGAACAGTGCACTTTTTTTTTTCCTTTTGAGAGCAATATAAGTGCAAAAAAGTTTTCTTAAAAAACTTTTGGGTTTTTTCTTTGCATTTTTTGTTTGATTATTTATTTTTATTTGAAAGCTTTACTTTAAGACCTCATGTTTAAGACCCTTGCTTCCTGGCTTTCTGAAACTGTTCAGGGAGTTTTTTCTAAAGAGTAATCTAATCATTAGATTGCTTTACCTTTAGTGATATATATTTCATATATATATGTGTGTGTGTATGTGTGTATTATAATTCATGTGCATATGATCCCTATCAAATACTTACTTTTTTCTTATTTTTCACTTTTTCTAGCGATCTGTAAAATCTGTGAATTATCATTTGAAACAGAGCAAGTTCTTTTGCAGCATATGAAGGACAATCATAAGCCAGGTGAAATGCCGTATGTTTGCCAGGTATCTCAGTGACTTTCCTATTTTAAGTTACACCACTCCCGTCTTCACTGTCAGTAAACCTGTAACAACAAAATGAAACTTCCTATTTTAGGTGTGCAAATACAGATCCTCGGCTTTCTCCGATGTAGAAACACATTTTAGAACAGTTCATGAAAACACAAAACATTTGCTATGCCCATTTTGCCTCAAAGTTATTAAAATTGGAGCACCATATATGCATCATTACATGAAGCATCAGGTAAGCAGGTCTGTTCAGTCCTTAATGCTAGAAAAATGCTATACATGTGTAAGGAATCTCCCTCTGATTTGTATGGTTGTTACTGGGTAAGAATAGTTTATAAAGAATACATTAGGAGAATTTCAGAAGTCTTTAAGGGAATTGTTAGGCTTTGTCTTGTTTTTGTGTGATACCAGCTCCCTGTTTAAAATAATCTCTGTATATCCTTGGAAGAACTTTCTTGCTATTTGGCTTCTTCATTATCTTGTAGTAGTGATTTGATTCTGCTTTTCTTGAGGTTACTAGCAAACCTGCCGCAAGTTCAACTATACAAAAGATAATGAAGTGTCTTGTAACTGGGAATCTGATTCCTCCTCCTCTTAGTAACTGTACTGCCTTGCATTTTCAAGTATCTAGTCCTACAGAGTATCTATCTTGTATAGTATTAGGAGTTCTAGTTGGTGTTTTAGGAACTGCATGAGCTTTGCTTGAGACAAGCTAGGGCCAGAGTTTTGTCATGCCATCCATGCTTACTGTAGATTGTTATTTGTCTTTAAAAGAAAAAGGGAATATACCGTTGTGCTAAATGCAGACTACAATTTTTAACATGCAAAGAAAAAATGGAGCACAAGACTCAGCATCACCGAACATTTAGGAAACCCAAGCAATTAGAAGGCTTGCCTCCTGGAACAAAGGTGAGTGTATTCATGCAGGAAAACTTGAAGGGACAAAGGAAAAAATCGTCTTGGTAGAGAAAAGAGTAGAACAGAAGGAAGTGCTTTTCTCCCTTCTTTTCCCCAACAGAGTTTTGGGGTTGTATTGTTTTGTGTGTGTTCTGTTTTGTTTTCTTTTTCCTCATCTTTAGAACTCTAAGAAATGCACCTGTTTAAACCTGTAGAACTGCCACAATTTATGGTTTCTTCCTGCTGATGTGTGGTTTTGCTTGCTGTCCCATTGTTCCACACACCTACATACTTGCCAGTCGTCCAGCCAGAGCTGTTTCCTTGAGCTTATGGTTAATTTGTCCCTTCCCATTTGTGCTTTCTTGTGCTGGGAGCTGCTTCTGCATCATTTCTTGTGAAAAGATTTTCAACTTGTGGAATGTGGTGGCAAAAAAATATATAAAAATGCAAGACCTACTTCTCAATAGAATATGTATGCTTAAAACTGTGTTCACCAGGTCTTCCTTGGGATCAGTATTTGAAGGTATGTGAGGAAAACTTGGGTCCCCTCAGAACACTTGTGCTGTCTTTAAGTCATTCTTCCATTTCTCAAGAAGGAACTACTTACACTAAGATTTTCTTGTAGATTTTGGCACTTTTTCCAGCAGTTCAGTAGAGTGTTAAAATATATGTCCTTTCAGTTGCAAGGAGGAAGAAAAGTTAACATTTTGCTCAGCTCTTCACAGTTCATTTGCTGTAGAGTCAGAAGAGGGAAAATTATTTCAGTTCCTGTTGATTGTCTTGCTTGGCAGAAAGAATGTAAAGCACCAAATCTTTGTGATGCAACCTCAAATTTTTAAGGATTTCAGGGTCTTCATGACCTAATGAAAGCTTAGATTATATTAAAATTCATATTAGTAGACCTTGACAGGATGCAAATGATAATACTGAAAAACCTGGAACCAGATTTAGAAGACGAAGTGCTTCAAAATTTAGGAGTATGGGGAAGAAATATAATTAGGAGTCATGTTGTGAGTCAAAAACACATTTTGAGAGCATGACAGAGAAGTTTGAGAATACCAGATACAAGGTCAGAAACCAGAATTACTCCTTGGAGTTCTAGGATGAGGAAAAACATCTGAAGGGAGTAGACTGGCTCACCGTGAGGCAGCAAGACACAAGACTTGGTTGTGAATCCAGGCACTGATGGGATGGTTTGATATTCCTCTTAGTGGGGCTGATTGGCTTGACACTTCTGCTGCATTTTTTCTTTTTTTCATTTAAGGAAGCAGGATCTTGCCAGTTGCAGCTCTGGAAAGAAAACAGTATGTTTTGTCATGATGAACTATTTCAACCAAAATAAACTTTTTAAGTGTCCAGTTGGCTATTATTCCCAGTATTTTGTGTTCTTCAAAGTAATCTTTAATCAGGAGAGTTTCTTATGCTATGATTTGTGCTGTAAAGTGCCTTAAACTTTGAGACAAATAGAAGTGGGAACTTGCAGAGCTTAAATCTAAACAGAACTTTTTTTTTATTTCATATTTATAGGTGACTATTCGAGCATCTTTGGGATCTCATCAGTCAGGACCATCAGCTACATCTTCTGTTAGTACAGGCAGTTCCACATTTCAGTTATCACCTAAAGCTAGAAATACGACCACTAAAAATCATAGCAAATCTAATACAAGTAAGTCAAGAGGAAAATCAAAACAATCTACATCGAAGAAACAAAATGCATGGACGAACAGCAGAAAAAAAAAAGAACCTACAAATATAGCATTTCATAATCTGAGGTAAAATACTAGCATTAAAATTGTCTTTAAGTACAGTTTGAAGATAAATAACTGATCATTTAATGGTCTTTCAGTAACTTTAACGCTGTAATACAGGAGATCTGGCACCTCAGGTTTGCCAAGAAAGCAGATGCATAAACTTTCCACATATAGGAATTGTGGTTGTAATTCTGAATATTCATTCACTGATTTTGGTGGTGGCAGACTACTTTATGATGGAAGAAAAAGTGTTCTTGAAACTTCTCTGTGCCACTTTTAGAAATTTTCTCTGCATGGAGCCTTTTCTTTTTTCTTTTTTTTGCTGTCTTCCCATCTTCCCCTTTTTTCATCTTCCCTTCATCCCTCCTTCCTTTTTTTTATTTTATTTGTTTATTTGAACCTGTTAGTTAAAAGATTAAATCCTGTCTATCCTAGGAGATGCCACATTTTTGGGAGCTATTTAAAAAAAAAAATCAAGAAACTAAAAGCAAGCTATTGGGAGAATGCTGCCCTTATCTTCAGAATTTATTTGGTTTAGTGTCCTTATGTTACTATTTTCATGGGTGGTTTATGGACTGTTTATTCCCTAGAGTGTAATTTCATTGGATATGAGTTAGCATTTTTCTTTGTCAAAGATGGAAGATGTCACCCCTCCAGTTTCTAACTTCCTCAATGTGTAGCTCTGGGAGAGATCCAAAAGCAGCCAGCAGAACTGGGGAAGAGCAGGATTATATTCTTGCTTTGTAGATGTTCCAAAGCTTGTGATTAATATTGGGGTGACAGAAAAGCCAAAGGCTTTTTCTGTGTGTGGTGATGGATGGAAATGATTACTGGAAATCCTTCTCAAATGCATAGACACAACAGCAGCAGCTGAACTTGGAGGTTCTCATTCACTGCATTATCTTTTGTTTCCAGGAGTGGCCAGTAACGGATGCTTACGTTAACTTTCACTTTTTTATTAGGATCATAATGAAATCATAGTTCAAGTAAAAGCAAAGTTTTCTTCATTAGCACCAGTGTAACTTAAAAGTATTTAGCTGATGCATTTTTAAATTCCTCAGTTTTTCTCTAGTGTAGGCAAGCTTGCTACTTACTTCAGGCAGAAAGTTTGAAATAGTTCTCTCTTCTGAAAGTGTTGCTGTTAACTGATAACTTTTTCATGTTGCTGTTAGGTGTCGTGGGGGACCTCACAAATGCATTGAGTGTTTCTCGGAAATAAAAGATTTTGCAAGTCACTTTCCTGCTTATGTCCACTGTAGTTTATGCAGATACAACACCAGCTGTAGCAAAGCCTACGTGAATCACATGATGAAGTAAGAACTCCTCAAAGTTTTTACTGGTTTAGTAAATACTTCCTAAGTTTCTGTAAGGTGTGAAGTGTTTGTTAGGTGAATTTTGAACTGGGTCTTCAGACTGGCAGGGAAATGTGTACAATTGGATTTTTTGCTTTTTAACAGAGGCTTCAACTCCACATTCTTGTTTTGCTTGAATCTGGCTTAAGTGCAGTGGTTCAGGCAGTATTATACCTTTGCTTCAGAGTTTCATGGGATCATAATCACTTCAGCCTGACTTGGCAAATGATGACCAATTATTGCATGTTCTCTGGGTTTCAGATTGAATGGCTCACCAGATTTTACAAGTGCTGAATGCATACAGGCCACAGCAACTGCTAGTGAAGTCTGTGCTCTGACTTAAAGGATGTCTCAAATGGCAAACCCTAATGAATACTTCTCCTTATGCTACTTCTGGTCATCCATAGAAATAACATCTCGTTTTGTCACCACTTGTGGGGCAGTGTAGGGTATTCGTGATGACAGCTGTAAAAAAGCTTGTTAAGAAAACAAATACATTCATTTTCAAAGCCATGGAATTATACTATGCAATAATTAGATCACGTAGCAGTGACAGTAAAACAAGATTTTAAAAACCTACTTGTAAATTCTGTGCCCTGAAGAAGCCAATTGTATTGTGGAAAACAGTGAATGTGATTTTCTGCCTGAATTCATGTACGTAGAAAATGCCTAGGCATTTGTGAATGCTAGAATGCTTGAATCTGTGACCTAAGTTTTTAGACATACTTTATATATATTGACCTGTTCATACTAATTTCAGTGCTCATGGAAGTCCTAGGCTGAAAAAGTTTACATGCTTTTCTATGTATAATCTATTGTTTGCATGCTTAAAAAAAATAATAGAATAATGTGCTTAATTCCAACTGTAGAAGAAAATATTTACTCTGGAAGGGGAAAGAGGGATCTAAGGTAAATTGTTCCTATTGTTGCCAGTGGTCTGGATGGAAGGTCAAATTCATCTATGCAGTAAAATCACCAATCTTTTGTCCCCTTGATGCAGTAATGCATCTCCCGCTCTGATCCTTTGCGGCACCTGTCATCACATCTTTGCTGAGTGTAAGGAGGAGATGGTGAGGAGGGAGGGGGTTTGTGGAGGAGCAGCCCCTGTATTTGGCTGCCTGCACGTTGTTCTGAGGTAGAGAACAGCGTTGGCTCGCACTTAACCTGCACAAGAGAGAACTTAGAGATGGGGAAGTTTCATTTCTCATTGAAAGCCATCTCTTTAGGAGGCACAAGTTCAGCCAATTTTAGCTCTTTTGTAGTGCACTCCGTAGCTACGGCCATGGTTCTTCAAAAGCTGAACTGCTGATGGAAGCAATAGAAGTATGTTCTTGCAGGACTGTGCCAGTAAAGTTAAGCTTTTCACCTCCCAAACTCATTTTACAAGCAAGCCAGTGTTTTAAGCTAAAGCTGAGATTCACAAGTCTGTAAGCTTTAAGCAAATTAATGTTTAAGGATTATGCAGTTCAGTAACTTAGGCTTCTATTTTCATGTTTTGTCATAAGCAAAGTGCAGTACCATGACTAGTGAAGGGGTTATGTGAAGTAATGTATCCAAGAAAACCAGTCTAAGTGGTAATGTTTTCATATATTTAGTTTTCACAGTGCTCGTCCAAGTAAAAGATTTTGGATCTTTAAGAAGCATTCAGAAAAGCTACGGTAATTCAGCTTTTTTCAGTTACAGATCATTATGTTTTTACTTTCTGGTGTTAAACTGATAACGTAGTTGAGATTATAACCTCTTGAATTTCCACAATTGAGAGCAGAGAAACAAAACCATTAGATTTTCCAATAGCAGTGTTCTGGTCAGTGACAAATACTTATTTGTTCACGTTTATGAACTTAATTCTGAGGAGTTTTAATATTTTTTTATGATTATTAATATTTTTTTATTATTCATAAGGTGAAAAATGGGGAGGGGGTCAGGGAGAGGAAAAAACAACCATCCAAACAGAGAAACTCATGCTCTACAGGTAAATTTCTGTCTAAAGTCATGTTCTTTGTACTTTATCCAGCATGGAGATGCCCTGCTCATTGATGGGAATTTCCTGGTACTAGATGCAATAGAAAAAGTCTGATTATATTTTTGTGAGTCATCTCATCTGAAGCTGATTTTTTTGTATAATCTGTCCAGTTGCTGTAAGTTAAGAAAAGTGTTTCCATGACCATGCTGTAATTACCCTTTCTTTTGGATTTTTATTTCCTAGAGGTGTGACTGTAGTGTGTCTTAACTGTGATTTCCTGGCTGATGGTTCTAGCTTGGATAACATGGCCACACATCTGAGTGAGAACCAGACTCATACTTGTCAAGTTATTGTAGAGAAAGGTGAGTACATGTGGTGTCTCTTTTATACAGTGTAAATAAATACTTACATGTGGATGTCTCTTGTGTTACCACAATCCTGTTTGGAGTTGCATTATTTCTGTACTTGCATTTAACAGTGAGTGCTTCTGTATTTCCACATTTTAAAATATTCTTAATTAAATCCTTTGTTTTTATTTTCAGTTTCCACAGATAATGCAACTGCTGCACAAATGTCTCAGTAAGTTTTATTTTACTGCTTAATGTTTTGTTTCTATTAATTTAGTGAATAGATGGCCAAAATTTGCACTTGGAACTTAGGTTTCTTTTGAATTCCTTAGAATTTGAAATGTATGGATGAGCACAGGCTTTTACTGTACTGGTGCTTTTTCATCTCACCATATCCACAAGTACAAGAATGAAGAGATAAAACCTATTGCAGCTAAAACGAAATCAGGCTTTTGTTCAGTTTGGAGAGACATAAATAATTCTTGCAATGTTGGAACTTCTCAATTCTGACCTGTCTATATACAATGAGATTTTTGTTACTTCTACTTAATACTAGCTTTATCAAATTAGTGGTTTATATTCTTCATGTAGTATGAACATGAATACAAAAAGGAATGTCCTTTACTGAAGTAGGACAAATTCAGTCTTATTATTTAAAAAATTTAGGAATTACTTTAATAATTTTGTTCTTCATATGACAAAGGCGTACTGTTTTGTATTAGCTTTTTCATTCAGATTTTCAAAGAGGAATTAGTATGTATTAATCGGGCTTTGTTAAGGATTTGGAAAAGAACCCTTCAGTATTGTGGAGATTGTGTTTCACATTGTGTTAGTTTGGGTTTTTCTAAACCTTAGAAGAATCAAACATGCCAAGCCCTCCCTGATTATCCTGGGACAGTTTCTGAGGCTTTACAGTATTGTTTATGTGCCCGTTTAGGCCTTAATTCAAGGTTTAGAGGTGTATCAGTTAAATCAGACATTTGTGTTTTCTTCATACCATTTCAGAACACAGAATCAAAAATGTCAATTAGACTGCAAAGAATATTTTAAGATACAAGAAAATGGTTTGCCCCTGATAGAGTCCCTCTAACCTTCAACAGGATTCTAAAAGGAGTTTAGATAGTCTCATGCATGGTGAGAACTCTTCCAACAGAGTGATAAGTTCTTAGGCCTCTAAGCCTAAATCAGCTTTCACTGAGTTTTGGAGATATCCCAAATAGATTATTTAATATTTAATAAATATTTTCCTTCCGTTTCCATCAAGTGGCTTGTAAGAGGGGGTCCTCTAGTAGTTTAGTTTTCAGTGAAACTCAAACAATGACAAAATAAAGTGTTGAGCTATGATACTTGTGGAAACATTAGCTTTATTTGGAGCTGGCATTAGGTGTTGGGAATTAGTATTTGCTGAAGTGTATGGAAGGAAAGGTTAGAGATGTGTTAAATGGTGGCTGAAGGTGTACAGCTTATACAGGAGTACAGCTGTGGCAGGCTGTTGTCCGTACAAAAGGATCTTGCTGTCTTAAATACATTACAGAGACAGATGGAAATATGTAAGACTGTTGGATATATGGAGATATATATATTACTCAGAAGCAGATGGGTGAGCACTGAAAAGATCTGAAGTAAAGTCAAGAGTATATGCAGGTTTGTTTCTGCACAATGTTAGAGTGGGACCGATGCAAATAGCCATTATTTTTGAGAGTTCTGATGCTGACACAAAATTAGTTACTGGTGCCTCATGAAGTGATAGAAAATTAGTGATGGTGCTTTTTGAAACTGTCAGGCTTGAAGAACTTCATTAATTTCTGTAAATCTTGTCCTGTTCCATATACTAGTTGTCTGATACTTTGGACAAGAATAGATCATTGCTAAACCGAAGAGTATGAGTATACCTGTGTAGCAGATATTTTAATTTATAATTTGCTGTACAGAGTACAAACCAAAATATTCATCTTTCTGGGGGCTGATTCTGAGTGGTACTCTTTGGTTGCTTTGGAAGAAGAGGAACTTGCAGACAATACTCATTATTTCTACTGTATAGTTTCTCAGTAATCTCTGGATATTTCTTCCAATTCTTTGACCTATAATTCAATGACTTGTTTATGGGGCTCTTCAGAATCACTTCATCATTGGAAACAATGACTCAATTACAATCTTGAACACTTTTGGATCTTCTCTTGCATCTCTCAGATGGTATCTTTTGATTATTGGATGGTATCTTATTATATATTGGATTCTCTGTATGTGTTTTAAAACTCATCTTTATTGCTAATGATCAGACATGTTACATGAACTCTGTGTACTGTTACAGAGCCTGTCTTTGGACCAGAATCCTGCCATTAGTAATACAGATAACCTAGCTGGGGATGTTCCAGCAGAAATTGTTTTTTAAATTTTTACTCTACAAAAGTCTCCTTGTTTATTTGATGATCCACCTTGTGCTGAGGAAGTAAGATTTAATAACTGTGCGAGTACTCTTCTAATTGCTCAACTCTCTGCTTTGCACAACCATTAACATATTTTTAAATGAACTGACAGCAGACATTTTTGTTGCAGGGCAGTTGAAAGTGAGCAGGTATCCTATACTGCCTTGGCTCACTGATACATCATTGTGGACCAGAAAATTGAACCCAGTCCAGCTTGGGATTATTTTGGTATGTAAGCAAACAAGGATCTGACCAGACCTTTTCCTTTTCCTTCAAGTACTGAAGCTGTGGTATTCTCTTCTTGCATCTTTTAGGCAGCAGGTCTGGTCTTTTCTCACAATATTGTAGTCAAAGGCCCTTTTTGATAATGTTCTCTGCTTTGCAGCACTGATTGGCAGCTTTCTGGGGGCTCCATGGAGGAGAGGCTTACCAGGAGTTTCGCATACATGAGGCAGTGTTTCTTGGCTGCTCATGTGCAGCGTTTCTTCCCTGCTCCGGTCTGTCAGTGCCATCCCAAGCTAGGGTAGTGAGTAAATGGTGATGTATATGGGCTGATGTCAAGGCCCATTTTGTTCTGAACCTGATCCCACCTTCTGAAATTAAAAGGCTTTGTTGTTCTTTCGAGTGTTCACTAAAGCATACAAGTCCTGATCTATTTAATATTCAAGTAAGTTACATTTTTTTTCTGCCAGTGACTTTATGGTATATAGTGGCAAAATATGCTTTGAATGTCGTCTGTTGCATGTAACTACATAAACTGAGCCTTTGCCAAAGGAATTTATTAGCTGCTTTGCTCTCTGGTAGCTAAGCTTCTTTTTGCTCCAAAATACTGTGAGAGGAGGAAAGCATGTAATGGAAGTACATAAATTTACTAAGCCTTGATTCTGAGGGTGGAGCAGCTACAGTTCCAGTTCATTCACACCTTGTTCTCTTGGTATCATCTCTAATTTTCAAGGATACTCTACTCAAGCTGCTGGGACATTTGCTGCTTTTGATTTTACTCCTTCTGATTTCATCTTGAGTTCTAGATTCTCTGGCAAGTTTATCCATCAGGTTATGCAATGACCTTTGCTTTTGCCATGATGAACATCTAATGTTCCTCCAAACTCAGCCTCCTGTTTACAGTGATACGTTTTGGTTGAATCTCTCATTTCCTAGACTGCAAGCAGCATAATAGATAAAGTTTACCTCACTTAAGGATCAGTCACTGGTACAACTTCCTAGTTGTAAGAGTTCAGTTTTGGTGAATGCAAGCTGTTCTTGATTTGCAGCACTTCCTTCTGAATAGTCAAATTCTTTGAGATAAATTCATTTTGACCAGTTTTTTTTGTCCTCTTGACTTCTAATACTCAGTCACAGGTCTGGTGATAGTGAGCTTCTGCAGCTGTTAAGAGTACTGCTAATAATGGCAAGCATCCTGTCATCCATTGTCTCTTCTGCGTATTTTGTGTTTGAGCATCCACACACTTACTCAATACTCTAAAATCTTGCTCTTTTGGTACCTTTTTTCCTTTGACAGAAGCTGTGTTCCATCTTGAATGCTGCTGTTCAGCTTCAAGCATCACTTACCTACTACAGATTTTTCTTGCAGGACTTAATTCTGTTTTGACACAGCAGCGTTCAAAAAAGCATAGTGAGTTTGTGTTTTCATTGTGAACATGCTGTTCATTTCAGAGGGAGTTGAATTCGTATTTCACTTTCATTCAGGTTTCCGACAACAAGAAGAATGGAATGTGATTGCAGGTTTTTGTGGCTTTCAGAAACATTCTCTAAGAGTTTCCCAGAAGTGACACTAGATAGACACTTGGGTTTGAACTTACATGAATTCTACATCTTTTGAGTCTTATTTGGAATATTATCCTTTGGTTCTTTTGCAGCTTTGCTACAGAAATTTAAGTTTCAAACTTGCATTTTAAACACAGTACTTACAGATGTGAGAGATTTGTGGAAATGGTTCATGTAGAATCGATTGGCCTTGTGACATCCTGTTTCCATTTCTGCAAAGATCTTGGAAAAGTTACTCATGGAAAACTCGTAAAAGAACTTCTAAAACATCCAAATACACCTGTCTTAGTATTAAATCTCTCTTATGGTCCCAACAGTTTATATGACTAATGTAACATATTGGACCATATCTGCAAGGATATTGCATGTGCATGATACAACCGGTTTAGCTTATGGTCAGAGAATTCAGATTTCATTTGTATGTACCTTAACCTGTGTCTTTTATTATTTTTAGGACATTGAATGTCACTGCTTGACTAGTCAGTTATGTCTTACCTTTGTTTAGAAAGTCGTACAAACAAATGTTTATTTCTGTTATTCTGTTAAATGTAACCTCGTAGCATTTAAAGTTGTATCTATCAAAATAGGGAATTTCTCCTAGAAGATAGGATTCATTAAAAAAAAATGCAAACACCTAAAAATCCCAAACCAAATGACCTTTCCATTCTTTTGGGTGTTAATAGATTTACATTTTTTAATGCTGGGTACGATTCAGTTGAGTGTCTGGAAGATACCTTGACCCACTAAAGTTGAATTTGAGAAATTACTGAAGCTACGGTCATCCCAGAAAAGGTTACTTTTGGTTAGGTGTGGACAAAAAGTTTGGCAAAAGATTCCAGCTGAGTTTGTTCTTCTTGCCCAGTGGCCTTTGTTGTAAGAAAACATGAGAGATTGCTGGGAAGATGGTGGCTCATGATTTGAGCTCTGTGTGTACAAATATATACAATTTTATTGTGTGAGAGCAGGGCAAGCAATGAGACCGAATTTCTGAAATGAGAATACTCCTATTTGCACTTAACTGCATTTTACAGTCCAGCTTTTGTTACCGGCTCCAGATCTCTTCCATAAGTCCTAGGTGTCTCTTCGTCTATCAAATAAATTTTCAGATCAAACTGAATGTAGACTTCAAGGTGTCAAAAATTTTGTTCTTTCTTGACTTTTGCTCTGAGTCTCTGGTTTTATGGCTGATCCATTCTGTTGACTATCTCAAGGTGAAATTTTGTGCTTAGCTGCTCCCTTTTTATGGGCAATTTTTTAAAAAGGATTGACAATTGAAGAGCATCTTTTCATTTTTCTTAACTAGAAGTTAATGTGGAGTGAAGAATCTTTGGAGAGTTCCAGAAAGCTTTCAGAGTTGCTCAAAACTGTTGGACCAACGGGCTGTACTTACTGGAGATGGCCACAGTCTTTGTTTTATTTTCAAATGTTCTTTCCAGAAGCAGTATGATTTCACAGATTTCCTTTGTCAGAAAGTATTGCCTTTGTTGATGGTTGAGATCTATGGGATTTAAGATTTCTTGTATCATAAAAGTGTTGGGAACATCACAAGGTGATAATTTTTTACGGTTTAGTGTCTATTCATGCAACTTCTGCCAATTACAAATTAGAAAGAACTGCTTTCTAAAACTATTCCTAAACAAAATTAAGGTTGAGAGTATACATCATGAACCCAAGGTCAGCCATAATAACAAAGATGTGGTTACCACAAAAAGTTACAAACTGCTCATTTCCAAACCAACATAAATGAGCCAGTTGGAATCTACTCCATGAGCTATAACACATAAACACATAAATCTCTCCAATTTGGTCATGTAAAATAACATTTATAATGGATTTAAAATAATCTATGGATATTGGATCCAATTCACACACATTTAATTCAGTGGCAAAACTTTATTTATTGAGACAAGAACAACAGTATGTTTTGTCCTTGGATATGCAATATCTCATCTATTCGTGTCTAAGTTAGAGAGTCTAACAGGAGTGACTATTTTATGACAAATGGCTATTTCCAACAAATTGATTTTAAGTTCTTGCATAGAAATCATTAAAGCAGTAAAGCTAAGTATTTGGTGTTACATCATCTTACAATGATGTGGCTACTCATGATTACATACATTGGATTGTTTAAAAGTCCTGAACCTTCCAAAAAATGTTCTCTTTTGCTTTATCCTGATTACTTCTCTGTTAATTAGAAGAGCATTTTTACAGTGATACTGAAACCAATCCTTTTTTGTAGATACTTTTGCCATCTATTGTTGCAGATTAAGATGTAATAAATAATAATATGTGATTGTTTATGCTGCAGTTTAAGATGCTGGTTAGCTGCTGGAACATCAATGTTAGAAAGTGTTCATGGTGTGCTAAAACTGTGTGCTTAAATTCTTTAAAAGATCGGGGTTTAGACTGCTTTTTTGGATATAGGAAAATCTAAATGGTTTTTTGATCTAATATTAGTATACAGTTTTCCTAAAATTTAAGTGGGAAAGCTGTTTTTTATGTCAAGTATTTTGTACCCTGTAGACAACCATTAAGACTTGCTGAGGTTGTGAATAATTTAATTTATGATTAATAACATTATCTAAATATAATAGAGGCAGCACCATACTTCAGCAGATTAAATTTGTCTTTAATGCAGCATCAACAAAGAAGATACAGGTATAAGCAGTTTTGAGGGGGTTGTTTGGTTTTTCTTTTTTTCTGTAAGAAACCTTTGAAAGGTTAGATTTTGTTAGAACTGATGACTTAACAAGTTTGTAGGAGATACTTCTTGCTATCTCTGCGATAACATTTTCGTATAGAAACACAGAAAATCAATTTTGGTGATGTTGTGATAAGCTGTTTAATTAATGTGGTTTTCAAAGTCAATAAATTTAAATAATTTATAGCTCATCTAATGAGTGGACTGTGCCTGGCAAGGTGTTTTGCGGGAAGCATCCTCTCCAGATAGTATCTCTGAACTTTGCATCTAGTGTGAAGATCCAAGACAGTTCTTTTTTAATGATACAGAAATTACTGATCCTGGTTTTCAGAGGATCATGGTGTAAGAATCCAGCTTTCTGTGTCTTAGTGCAGGAAGCTGGGCAGTGTCAGAGGACCCCTTCGGTGGGGCTGCCGCCCCAGAGAAGTGCAGTTTGGACTGTATGGTCAGTCCCTTTGGCTGAGCTGAATGCCAACCTCCAGTGGAGGAATGGTTTGCTTTCCTTATGTATCTTCGTATTCTGGGGATCTGGAAATTGGTAACTGTGAGATCTGGACTAATATTGACTCTGCTGTAATTTTTGGAGGCCTTTCAGAATCTAGGTGATCTCACAGTACATACTCTTAACATTTTTTCAGAACTAACATCTTTGGATTCTGATTTTACAGGGTTTTTTTTTTTAAGTTGTCTTTTTGTTGCCCTTCAGAAAGGGCAGTCTTGTTACAGAAATCCCAGATGGTAAGAGAGTGGGAGAAGTCCTCAGACCTAGGAAAGATTTATCTTGTAACACTACTTGCCAGCTTTCCAAAATACAAAGGGTTTGGTGAGTTTCTCTAACAGAAGCAATGGTTTTGTAGAAATAAGACCATTCATTTTCATTCTGAAGTTTCAAGAAAAATTCTCTTACACAGTCACACCTTTTCCATAAATTCCATTACCACTTCAGGTGTGTTTTTTCTTAGTTTTTCTTTTTTATCCCATATTGTTTTTCAGCATTATAGAAGGTGGTAAATTTGCATTTTTTTCTCCACAGGATTGTGTTCCATAATACTGGCTTTCATTTAAAAAGTAAAACAAAAAATGCAACTGTCTTAACCCAAATGAAAACATATCCAAACCCAAACCCCACACTGTAACCCCCTTACATTTGGAAAGACAGAGAACACAGAACAGCAAAAGCTGCTTTGATGTTAACTGGCTGAGCTTACAGAGCACCTGAACCGGGACCTTTCAGAACAGTGAGCTGTTGTCTGTCCATGTGGGCTGGCCCGTGTGGAACCTCTCTGGCTGTTTTTTCCACGGTGCCATGGAATGCCTGTTACTCTGTGCAGCCAGATGCTTGACATTTTGACTCTTTATTGAAATACACAGCAGGAGGTTGAAGGACAGACCCTTAGGGTGCTGAAGAACCAAAAATAAAAAATGGATGAATCAGGTAGTTTAAAAACATAACAGTTAAAATTCCAGGAGATAAATCAAGAAATCTTTCCCTCCTGGTTATTCTCAGGGGCAAAAAGGTCAACCAGGGCAGAGGAGAGGAGAAGGTAGAGTACAATAATTCTGAGTTGGGAATCGTTTCTTAGCGTGGCTCACGTGTGTTTGGGTTTTGTATGCAGAAATAGAACACAGTACAACAACCATATTGCAAGGAGTATTTTAAAATAGAGAAGAAGCTTAACTTTGCCACATAATTTTCAAATATTTCCTGTGTAATTTGGCCTCATTGAAACAAAATATACCGGTTCAGTGGGGGAAAAATTACTATGCCTAAAGCTTGTAGCATTGTTTTTGTAGTCTTAAATATGAAGTAACACAAATAATAATTTTAAGTGTCCATCTTTATATACAGTGACCTCTCCTGTTTTTGAACCTTAATTAACTTTCAGTTGTATTGAGACAGAAGAAAAAGTCTAAGTAATTAATTTTGTCACTTAGGCACTTAGTGTTTCCTAATTAAGAATGATATGTAGGATGCCCTGTAGTGAATAAGATGCTTTCAGAAGATTGGTTAGCTGTTTCTACATGGCAGTTTTCATTGACATGCTTCTCTACTGTTCTAAAAAATGGAAGGAAAAAATGAATTTGTTCATACTGTTTAGAGTTAAAAAGTTTATTTCATTGAATAAGCTTTAATAGAGACTCAAAAGTTTCTTCTGTGACAAGCATTCTCTTGAGTCTTCAATATTACACGTAACGTAATGGGATTTTTAGGGCTCAAACACTGTGTAATGCTTAATAAATGTAATAACTTCAACTTGCTTTTCCTTCCCTTTTTTTGCCTTTTTGTGCTAGCAAAACACAAGTTTAGCTCAGTTATTTTATCTGTCCAAATCTAAAACTGTCCAGACTTAGTTTTCATGCTATTCACTAAGGTATAATTGAAGTTACGTGTTTATGGACAAGGCTACAATAGTTGCTTTCTAGTTTTGCTTTGTTTCTGTGGGTTTTGGTGACTTGGTATTTTTTTTAATTTGGAAGACTATTTGGAAACACCTTTACTGAGATCTTTGCTCAGTCTCTGCTACATAATAGATTCATGGGAGTATCAGTGTGAAAATATTGCTACAACTTTATATTGTCATCAGCTGCTCACGAATGTAAAATAAAAGAAATATTAATTATTACAGAAAATTTCAAGACCTAGTTTATCTGAAGGAAAAACAGAAACACCAGCTTTTGAAAGGTAAATACAATGATCAGCTTCATCTTGAAATCAGGTACATGAAATAACACGTGCTGTGTTATTTATCAGGTAACTGGGCAAAAAATGTTTGATTAGTGTTTTCATAATGTTTCCTATTATAGGAAATTTTCAGTGGCAGTTGTAAGGTACTTTCTCAATAAGACATGGAGAATTTAAGTTCCAAGTGTCAGAACACATTGTTAGTAAAGCTTCAATGGCAAATTAGTCAAAATTTATAGGATATTAAATAAATTGACCAGATAGTTAAACTTTATTGTGTTGTCTGTGAATTAACAGTATTACTGGGGCAATTGGGAAACAATTTTAAAATACAGTATAATATGTTAATTCTTGTCTATTTCTTTAGGTTTTTAAAAACCCGTGTCATTTATGGAAAGCATACACAACCAAATTCTTAGTAGAGCAAATATGTGAAATTATTAGGTAGCTAATAATTACAGCTCTGCACTGAAATTATGTCAATCTGGGGGTAGAACTGAAATTTTACACCTTTTATAAACACATCTTGTGGATAGACTTTTACTTCATATTACTCTAGACAGCCTAACATATGTTATCCCAGTTAGTGATCTTTCACAATTGTTGGTGCAAATTTAACCTTTAAAAACTTAGGCAAAACATAATTCTGATTATTTGTTATATAGGTATTTATAGTGCCTCTAAAGGAAAAAAAAAGACAGACTGCTTTCAGAGTAACTCTACCTGCTTCATCACTTTTTATTCTGTCATATGCAGTGAGGGTCAAATTACTTGAAATGCTGCCTTCACCTAAAGTGCTTGCTTAATAATTGAGACTAAAAGATTCAGGTATTAGAAGTTAGCTCTGTCTATAGGCTAGGGATTACTAAATGGTCGCTGTAATTCTAGTTGAATATGATGTACTACTTTTTCCTATCCTTGTGCCTAAGTAGACAAAAATGATTTTAATATATAAATCTGTGTGTGCTTTCTGATGAAAACTTGGATGCTGCTTCATAGGCTTCAAGGCAGACTTCCGGAGTCTTGTAGCTCTAGCACTAGAGATTCGCAGTCCTCACACTTCTCTCTGTTATTAACCTGAGGTAGTTAATGTTGATAGTATCAAGTAATTAGTGCCCCAGGAGCAGATGAGTAGATGAAGGCAGCTGATGCTGAGAATGCTTCATCTTTTCCCTGCACTGAGGTTCGGAGGTGTTGTTTTAGACCCGACTCGTGTTCCCTGCACAGAGTGCTCACGCTTTGTAGCGCTGCGTGGTACATCCCGGGTTGGTTTGGACTTTCGAAGACTCAGCTCCAGTAGGGGTTGGAGCTGTTATGGATCAGACTTTCCAGTTCATTTTCCTCAAAAAAGAAATGTAGTTTGCATGTCCCAGTACTGCCTTGTAAACCAAACTGGTTATATGGCAACAGTAAGGAACGGATCACACCAAACTGTTCATGTAAATGCAGCTGTAATGCAAGTTTTGTTACCTTGAGAATCCTTTTCCACATTCTGAAGGGAGTGTTTGCACACACTTTGCAACCATTCTTGATGCAGGTATGTAAATGTCACTTGTTTTATAGGGATGGTTTTTTTCTTTCTTGCTGTAGAATTTTTCCCTGAATTATTTTTAAAATCTGAATATGAAATAACCAATATAAAATAATAAAATACTCTAAATAATGCTGCAAAAAAGCTTGAGCTGGCAGCATTTTGAAACATCAAGTGATAAGAGCTTAGCTTTCCTCTGCTTCACTTGGCACCAAAATCTTGCATTTTCTGTACAGTGAGAAAAAAGAGAACTAAACTGCTTTAATTTTTAAGCTTCTGTATCCTGAGGTGCGGGTGTTTGTACTCGGTAGACTCATCTCTCAAATTCAGAGCTATGGCCTGTGCTGCTCCCTTGAAGTGGTCTTATTGTAAGCCCTCATTTCAGATAGACTATGGCAGCCAGTTCATTAATATATCCCATACTCGGTCAGGTCATGAACCTGGACTCACTGGTTTCATTAAACAGGAGTCAGATTTTGCATTCCAACTGTTCACTGACATCCTCTTTTCTGTATAATACACTGTTAATATTCTCGCATTCTCCTGTGTCTTTGATGGCTGAATTTTTAGTTTTCTTACACTGTAACCAGTCCTACTTGCACATAGAGTCCAAAGAGTACTTTTAGTTGTTAATACTGGATAGAAGGCTTTTCTCTTTCTGCTGCTGACATACGAACAGAATGAATTCTTGAAATATTGTATGATTTTTCTTTTAGTGTGATACTTTAGATTATTACATTCGCTAGGGTCTGCTGGTTGATCTGCAGTTGATTACAGAGGCAAATTATTTCTTTGAAGAACAGTTGTATCTAAAGGAACTTATTGTTGTGCTTAGCAATCTGAAAGATCACTGTTGTTTGTGGCAGTTGTTTTTGTGATGCGATTGTTGCACAACAGTATTTTTTTCTCTTCCCCTACCACTTGTTCCTCCCTTTCTGTGTTTTGCCAGAAATGAGTGAGAAAAAGGGGCTGGGTGGATGAAGCTGGGATTTTAGTTACTAGAAGGTGAAGAAGATTGTGATCAATTTGTTTTATATGTTACAGGCATATCTGTCCTTTGAGGAGTTTCTTGATGTGAATCTTGTCTCTGTGTGTGTACATATGTGTGTAATCCATCTGGGTTTTTCAGTGTGGAAAGACTGCTCTTTGTGGGATAATGAATTATTAGTCATCCTTTAGTTAAAACTTACTTTATTTTGGGTTTTGTGTTCCTGTGTTCAAAACTTACCACACAAAGCACAATACTGTGCCTGTTAGCTCTGCAACTACATCTTGCCCTCAAGCTGCTTGTTAAAAAACGCAGCTGAAGTCATACGTTTATGCACTGTTTCATGAAGAGGTGGCTAGATTTTCATATGAAAACAATTTTAAATATTGAACTAGTGTTTATATGGCTCTGTATAACTGAAATGTTTCTCTGGAATAGATGATGCAATCAGGAACAGTTATGACGAACCAGTTATGTCAGCTGCCGCTGACGAGTGCTTCTGAGTGTTGGCTTTTGTACTGGAACTTAGTCTTGCGTTTTCCCTCCACTATTACCTTTTTTGCCCTTTTCTTTCTACACATTTGAGAGAGAAGAACTTGGGTAGATAAATTGTGTATTTGAGAATGTCATCTACTCTTTAGCTACTCCACTAAATGAGAAAAACCCCCAAACCCTAACATTTCTGTTTGACAAAAGTGGCAAATACAGATTGTAATTTGGTAAAGAGTTGGCCTCTCTTGAGTTCATTCTTTATAATAAATGAAAAGTCAGTGTAACAGGATGAAAAGATTCCTATGACTACCCCAGTGACCACCAAAATGTCACCACTGAAGGATATCCCAACAGTCTCATTCCTGCTCAAATTAATTCTCTGACCTAGAGTAGAAAGAGGAAATGGAATATTCATGGAATATTCCTGGATTCGTTTATTTAAATAAAAGTAAAGCTTGAGAACAGATTTATGAATGCTTGTAGCTCCTTTTCCAA
This sequence comes from Donacobius atricapilla, assembly GCA_013397315.1. Classification (NCBI taxonomy): domain Eukaryota; kingdom Metazoa; phylum Chordata; class Aves; order Passeriformes; family Mimidae; genus Donacobius; species Donacobius atricapilla. The sequence continues at coordinate 3,414,227 of WBMY01005916.1, forward strand.
AATAACCATTTTCTGTAGAACTCAATATCATTTATCATATAAGTGAATCACTGGAATTGTTTTAAATTCCTGTAAACTAAATTTAAAGGATGAGTAGAACACATGTAGGTTTTCAGCTTGAAAATACGTGACAAAACATAGTAGCAAGGAATTGGTTCTTCATTTTGAGTGTTCTGAACTGCATGTTGCTTACAGAATTTGAATGTCTTTAGCTAAAAATTCTTTAAAACCACTTGAAGAATTAAAATAAAAATGCATTTTGATTGAGATATTTGGTGATACTGTGTTTCTCACAGCTTTTTTCTGCATGTTTACTGTTCAGATTGTTACTTTCAATTTCAATTTTAAAAGTTCATTTGGGAGAATTTGCTCCTGATTTCAATTTATCTATAGCATTTATATCTGAAATCAGACAAATTATTATTCTTCCAGCTTTTCCTTCCCTCTTAGCCACACTTCCTTTTGTCTTGTCGCCATCGTTGGTTTAGGTAACTCAATCTGCTTATCATTCTGAAAAAGCTTTGGATTGATTAAAAATTGTATTAAACTTAGCAGATTTAATCTTTATAGAAAAAATTGAACTTCTCTATATCTGTATTTCCTCTTTATAAACACAGTTTTACTCTGAAACGTGACTGAAAATGCTGCTTCACAGATTCACTTTTTCAGTGAATCCAGATTGTGATTGCTGAAATAAATTTTGCATTTATTAATTTAGATTTCCAGCTGTTAGCTTTAGGCTCAGGAGTGTTGCAGAGTCAGTTGGTGGTATACAGGTATAAAGCAATTTTATCTGCATCTGTGTCAAAGCGGCTGTGCGGGTAGAGGAACTCCAGGTGTTATTTTGGGAAATTCCGTGTGTCACACAAAGGCAACCTTCCTTTCTGGGGCTGAAATGCAAGAACTAGAGTATTAATTGGCTGTTAAATACAAAGCTGATTTACAAAGCTTCGTAAATAGAGAAGAAAAACGCAGCTGTTAATTAAATTCTGCTTTTCTTGCTATGAAGCCTCATGACAAATCCCAAAGAGGAAATCTTTAATACCCCTCTGAGTTTCACTTTGCAGAGTATAGCCAGGCATTGCTTTATTTCATTTATAACATAAAATTATACAAATCATATGAAAAAATAGCTTGTTTTGGTTTTTTTTTCAGCAAACAAGAGCATGACTCTTCAGATGAAACAAAAGAATACAGTAGAAATGAAACTAAAAAAGTTGCATCTGTTGAAAAGAGTGAAGACTCATCACTGTCAAATACAGAAAATGTTCCTAGTTTGGAATTCCCTGGCAACAGCTCAAAGAACTCTTCGCTTGAGAAAAGAGCATCCTGTGATTCAGCCAATAGCAAGCAGTTGGTAGATGAGAAACAAAACTGCGTTCCCGATGAGAGCGAGGTGAAGACGTGCCCAAGTTCGGGAGGCGGTGTCCGCAGCGAGCAGGCGGAAGCGCGGGCCTCGGCTGAGGCGGCGCTCGCAGCCAGGAACGTCCGGGACCTGAGGCTGACGCTGGGGGAAGATGTCAGCTTCGAGCAGTTCCTCCGAAAGAGGGATGAGCCCGAATCCGTTAGCTCAGACATAAGCGAACAAGGCAGTATTCATTTGGAACCTTTAACTCCATCAGAAGTACTAGAACATGAAGCTACTGAAATTCTTCAAAAAGGTAATGTTGGACCTTCATCAAAGAAAGCAGGACAGCTCGCTGAACAAACAGATGAGACTTCTAGAGAAAGCAATCCCAGCAGAATGGAAACAACTGCCAACAAGACAGATGAAAATGAAGCAAGCTGAAATTATATTAATTTTGTTATTTGTTTTAAATTATGGTAGGAACACCATGGACCATTCCTGATGAGTATGCTCATGGATGCTAAAAACTAAAAATTTTAAAAGGGGGGAGAAGAGGAAGAGACACCAAAGGGAAGTTTGCATATGAAAGTAGCATGTATGTGTATGTATGACTGAATTCATTAAGGTTCAAAAAGTTAACACGTTAAAATATATCTTCCTGTCTCTTGGATGTGATATATTATTAGATTGATACTTGAAAAGAGGTATAAATTCTAATTTTTTTATAGTTAACTAGCCCAGGATAAGGTGATTTGTTCGCCCAGAAAGTATTTTTCTAAATTCTTTAGTGTGATTATCACTGAACTGGGGATTGAGTATGAATTCACTTCTGATGCTGACATGGAGCACAGTTCTAATGAAGGTTAGTGGTCTGCTGATAGCTTAGGTAAATATAAACCTCGGGACTTGGTGTCACATTCCTGTCTATACAAGCACGTAAACAGAAGTATATAAATTTGTGCACCTCTGTACAGGTGGAATCCTGCCAGACTGTAAACTTACCTTAATAAACTTTCAGTGAAAGTGAAATTATTACAATAAAAAAACATATTTGTGGAGTTTTGACTGTGCAGGCTGTGCAGAAATAGCGTACATTAAGTAGGACATGATGCTGAAAGTACTGTAGCTGCTAGGCTTTTACCATTGGTTTAATTATCCTTAGCTGTAGACCCATAGGAATGGTCTGTAAGTTACACCAAAGTATGGTTTAATGTAAAAATGGTTTTAAGCAAAAATAAGGAGAACTCCAAACTGGAAACACCACCTGGCATCTGTTCTGCCATTTTGCAGCTGCTACTGGCTAACTTAAAAATAGGACACAAGGGCATATAAATTAGAATTGTGTCATTCAATTTCAGGACATTTTGTAGTCTAAGTTATGTACAGAAAGATGGCTGCTGCCTTTTGGTTTTTTTTTTTGGTTCTGGGGGTTATTTTCGTCTTCTAGCTAGCTAGATTTAGGAATGCATATGATTAACAGTAGCTTGCTCTTTTGATTTCATTGCTCCATTTGAAACATTCAGAATGTGCTTTTGAGTTACAGTTTTGTTTTTAATGAATGTTAAATGTTTTGAACAGCTGTAAAAGCACTGCTGTAAATTATTACTTTTTGAGTAAATATTTGCAACAAAAATTTGTCTTTGTGTATAATTTTATGCTCAGCTTGAAACTTTGGGCATAGCCTTCTCCCATTTTTTAAAAAGATTTAGTGACAGTTCCCAAAAAATAAGTAACTTCAATATTGTGAATTTGAGACCTATGTTTCATTGGGGATTTTTGTTAGTTTTTGGTTAGTTAGTTAGTTAGTTAGTTTTATTTTAGAATTAAATGAGTAAGTGCCTATGCATAAACATTCTTTTGTACCTGTGTATTGTGATACGAAGTGCTAACCTTTCCAGACTATACAGATACTTTTCTGGCCCATCAGCCTGCAACTGAAGTTCCTCTGTCCTCTTAAGTTCACTGAGCTCAGCTCTAAGTGTGTCTTACAGTATTAAAACCTAGAGACCATCCAGCTTACTATTGGAACCTCTAAATAAACCAGATCTCAACAGCCTCAAAAGTTCCTTCAAGCTCTAAAGAGATGTATTGTTTAAAGTTGGGACTGCATCTTCATTGTCATCCATGCACGTGTAGAAGACTTCTAAAAAAAGAAAGTGCAACAGTATATGTACTCGCAGCTTTTTGAGATCTGCCACTTGAAGAACTTCAAATACTGCAACACCTGAAAAAGCTGAGAAGAATAAGTTGCATTATTCTTTTGTTCTTTAAAGATTTTAGTGAAATCATTAAATAGTGGTTTGGTTAACCGGTCTGATGTCTTCATGCTTTTACACATGGAAGGTTACGCATTGTGATGCTTTATTATACGGAGTTTAAAGCAGTTAATCAACGACAAAACTGGATGTGTATGTTACCAAGGGAGTTCCTGAATGTGTCTGTGTTGAAACCCAGGGAAATCTGTAGTATTTTGAATCTGGTTGGTGACCTTCGATGCAAATGATGTATTTTGAATAATGCTCTGATATATGGTGTTAGAAAAGATTAAGTTCAGCTGTAACCTGTTGCGATACTTGAAATTTCTTCATACATGTCTTTCATTATGCAATTAAATTTTTTAAACATTTACCATTTTAATAAGAATTTGGAAGGATTTGGCCACGTAGTGTTGAGAAAAGGTGGAAAATAGAATTCAAAACCTTGCGTATTTGGCAGAATTATCTCCATATCATCTCAGCTGCATATTATGTAAAGCATCACTTGTTTCAAACCATGTTGGCAATGCTTATGCATAAAGTAATGTTAGGTACAAACCACTCAAATATCTTCTGGTCCTTCGGAAAGAAGAGGTGAAAGAACTCAATTGTTCTAGCAAGAGTATCAGATAGCTTTTCATAGGCAGGGAAGGTAGATCATGAAAACACTGGCGTGGTATTTTTGTGAAGGAGAAAAACTAAAACTCATTACTATTTTTCTTACATGAAGTAATAGATTTGCTCATGAACACTGTAGGAAACTGCACAAGTACAAAGATTAATTTCTATCATGTTTTCTGGGGGGTTTCCCAAAGAAGAGATAAGTTAAATTGATACTTTTGGTGGAAGCTGTTCTAGAGGATCAAGTTTCATTAATGCTTTTTCAGTTAATTGAACATAACTGCCTCTGAGACATTTAAAAGTTGGGTTTTCCATCCAGCCATCAGTAATTCTTACACTGTGTCACCTCTCTTTTTGTCCTGGAGAAGACATTTCACCTCCAGTTTTCATTACCTTACCAAAAACCAGTCAATTCTTGGTGTCCATAGTAGAATCACCCTTTCCCCTCATCTCAAGAGCTTTATCATATTTGCTTGAAAAATCACTGCAGCTTGTTTATATAGAGCTTATTTTTAAGGAAGTCATGTGCCACATGTATGCTGTTTGCATTATTGACATTTAATAGAGAAGTGCAGTCATCATGATGATCAGTGAACATTCAGTCACTTGGATCTTCCTCAAGTGCAATCTGTGTCTGTTTGCCTTGTGCAGCTTGGGAGAGAAGCTTTGGTTGACCTGTGGTTCAGATTTTCCGAAATGGAATGGCTGAGTAAACACACCAAAAAAAATCCAATTGGAGCACATACTGAATTCTAAGTATTGAGTTATATATTTTAAACAAGGAAGTTTTTATAACAAAACTTTGTCTGCTTCCTTTTCCTCGGGCAGAGAGAGAGAAGAACCTTGGGCAATACATGTTAAATCTCATTTCTGTTGTGCTACTTCTAGAAAGAATCGAAACTTAAGGTCAGGGTAAAGGATCTTGACTAATGCTTGTATTCTGCAACACCTTAAGTAAAAGATCTTAAAGCTTTTCTGCAGGCATTAAGCATTGTTATTTATATGCTGGCATGCAGAGAGCAGTTGTTTTTTTAAACTGTCAGATATACAAATATTCCACTAAAGACTGACCATAGGCTGTTACAGCAGAATTTTATTACAGAGCACTAAAAATTTTTTGGGTTGGGCAAATTTATACATAACTGTTCTTTTTTATTTTCATTAATATTGGTTTTTGCAGCTTGTGAACTTCTGTCTAGTTGCATCCTGTATATTTTGATGCATGCTTCATATGCCCTTAATAAAAGGTACGTATGTTTTATGATTGCATTGAATGATTTTTGCTTTTAAGAAAATGTTTATTCCAGCTTAATGTAGTTCAAAAGGACAGTTCTCAATCCCTCAATGAAGGATGGTATCTTACCTCCTTGGAACATTTTTTTGCAGGATTTTTGAGTTTTGGATCACTGTAGTAGCTCTAAGACAATTAATTAAAATTTTGTATTCAGTCATTTCATTGACCTAAATTAACCTTGTAAAGTTGATATTTCCTTTTTGCACCACATTAAAGAAAACAAAAAAGTGGAATATGTTTATCTGTGAAATACTTTGAGGGAGGTGAATGTAGTTTTGCCTTCAAGGTGCTATAAAGCTGATGTGTTTATTGACATAAAAATGTACTGGGTTTGTTGAGGGGCTTTTTCCTGTTGAAACCATTATATCAGAGATGCTCAGGTTTTTTCTGACAACCAGAAAGATAACTGTAATGTTATATCTGTATCTGCATTTATGTTTGGGCAAGTTTATCTTCATATTGAGGAAACTGACTGCTCAAATTACATGTGTGGGTTGTAATCAGGCCAAAATAAGATCAAGTCCATGATCAAAACCAGTAGCTTGTCAGCAAGCAATTCTCCATTTTTAAGCAGCATTGCTAGATTGCTGATGTTATGAATCTAATGTAAATAAACTGCATTTCATACTTCAGTTCACTGAAGTCTCAGTTTTAGGCATTTAAGTCAGAAGAGCTATTTTCTCCAAAAAATCTTGTGAATAAAGTGGTTGTTTTAATAGAGGGAGTTGTCTCATACTGACAGGTTGGTAGCCTTGAAAATGTAACCTTGATATGTTTTGCTCATAAATAGTGTAATGAAGAAATAATCCTTTTGACTAAAGGAAAATCACCTGCAGGTTTGTTCCTTACAGCCTCTTGGGAATTTTTCATATGAATCAGTCATGATATTCTAGCAAAAAATTAAAGCCCTTGTTTTCCTCTCTTTTAATGCTGTAGAATTGGAACATGAATGCTTAATAGTTTTTAAATTGTATGTATTTAAATTAACAGTGTGTTTACTGCCTGAAATGAGGATTGAATTTTGTGTACCAGTTTCTTGGGTTTTTAGACAAGATTTGTCTTTCCACCTAATCTTGGAAAGACTTAACTAATTCTTGGGGCTAACAAGGCACATAATATAATTTCCTAGGTTATTTAATGTAATCTGGTGTATTCGTTAGATGTCATTTAAGTGGGACAGACTAGAGGCAGTCGAATTGAATCCCAGTACTGTGACTAATGAGGAATAATTCAGCCTTAAAGGAAAACTTTAGAAACACTGAACTTGATAGATAAATCGTAGCAGTGTAGGAAGTCAGGTAGAAGCCTTAGCTACACTGGACTGTTCCTGCCACCTATTACTTGTCATTGTGTACACACACACAGTTATATGCAATTATAATGAAAAGATAACATGATTTTATTTTCCTGATGTACCTGAATAGAGTAATAAACCAAAGAGAATCTTGTTTCTATCATGTTAAAAATGAGAGTTCAGCAGCAATCCTTAGGCTGTTTTGAGCATAAAGTTGTCCAAACAGATCGTTCTAAAATTGCCATTATATTTGAAATAGAGCATTTTACTAATCCAAGCACACTTCATGACTAGGTGAGCTACTCAGCTATCTTGGAGGCTTTTAACATACTATTACCTCTTAATTGCTATTCATATTTTGGCAGTAATAAAAATGTATCTGTTGCCCTCTCACATAATTTGCAGTTTATAATAAAGTATATTTAATGTACTTACACAGTCCTTACAAACGTGTTAGTTCTTTCCATCAAAAAAATGTCGTGTTTGAGAGAGCCTACAATCTACTTGCACTGTTATGAGAATTCCTTGGTTACATCTCTTTTATATATATGTTACCATGCAAAACATACGGGGAACAAGGCGAGAGAACTATGAAAATGTTTAGAAGGTCAGTCTTTTGCTTACCCTTAATTAGAGTGGGTAAAATATATCCACTCTGAACTGACTCCCTGCCCTGATCGCTGTATTGTCTTCCTTATAGGTGATGCTAAAGGTGATGGGAATTCTGAACAGAATCTCCAGAGAAAATCCAAAGCAGCAAATAAAGAGTGTCATTGGATTATCAAGACACATCATTGCAATAAAAGATCAATAAAGAAGCAGCAGCAAATGGGAGCTTTACTGTGAGTGGAACATAGAACATGTAAAAGCAAAATGCTTCTACTTGTAGTTTTTTATTTAATGAGAGTTTGGTTAATGAGAGTAGACATCTCTGTCAAGAAACACGAGATTGTGTGCAACACTGGACAAAACTCTTACCAGTCACTTCACAGCACAAAGACTTGACCTGAGTGTAACCTGATATTCTTGGGTATGATATACACCAGTTAGTTAAAGATAATAATTGACAAAGTTCGCTTGGTCCAAATATAGTTCCTGTCCCCATCCAGTTATATATCATTGCAATATATCTGGCTGTGGGGAGGTGAAAAGCACTTTTTGCACCTCACCTGTATTATCCACTAGGATCTCCTGTTCCATTTACCCTGCTGAGCATGCAGAGCAGGAAACGTTTATGTTTGCTGGAAATCCAGAGAAAACGCAACAAATACTTGGGTATAAAAGTAAAATTGACTTCCCCACTGTACCAGCAGGCAGAATGCCGTGATTTTAGAGGTCATGTCATAGAACCATTGATCAGGCATTTCCAAATAGTGTCCAGTGGAGTGCTAGAGGAAGTTACTGAAGCTGAAAACAGCTAAAAAAAAGGCAGATTCATCTGTTTAGGTTTCACAAGAGTGCCCTTTAAAATTCCAGTGGGTCCTGCATCAGATGCTTATATTTTTGTTATTCCCGTTGTCAGCAAGTTCTGTGTTGCAAATTGTGCATGACTAGAAAAGTCAAAAGGTAAAAGTTGATCAGAAAAAAGTCCACAGAAGAACTCTTCCGTTCCACACACAGTTGTGTGAATGAACTGGGTTGACTGGGAAGGTTCTCCATGCAGGTGCTGAGTTGGAGCAAAGGCATGAGCAGCCCTTCTGCTGCCTGGGCAGGGCTGCGCCTGCCGCGGCTGTGGAGGTGAGGCAGACAAGGCAGTGCTCTGTGTGGAGGGATGGCTGCAGTAGGTGCCTGTGAAAGCACAGCTTGCTGGTATTTTCACCCTTTCTGGCCGGTTGCAGTATGTGGTGGGGAGATGAGCTGCAGGGTTCAGCAGTGGCAGTTGTGAAATGCGCACGTGCTTAAGTAGATGTGATGTGAGGGATCAGAACTGCAGTCCCTATGGGCAATCCGCGCCATGACTTTCGCTGTTATTGCAGAAGCAAGAGGGTTGTTTAGGGGTTTTCTTTGTTGTTGTTGCTTGTTTGTTTGTTTTATAATAGAACTTTCAAATTATGAGTGAAAATTTGGGTGAAACTGTGAGCTTCAACAAACTCAACAAAATGAGCTAAGACAGCTTGGCTTGCAGTAGCGGTGATGCAGTCTGTAACCATTACAGGAGGCTATTAGTGAAACTGAAACAGGAGTAATTGGACCATGTTCAGATGTTAAAAAGCTGTTTGCAGAAGGGCAAAAAATACAACTGTGAAATATTCTGGTCTTCCTAAAATGGAATTTGAGAGTCTTTTTCTCAATGAAACATGGTAAGTTTATTAAATATGCTATAGAATGTATGAGAAAGTTGGATTTATCTGCTACAGTTTTTCTCCTTAATTTCAGCAGTATGTATGGTACTGCAGCTTCAGAACATCTGGGTACAGTGATTTTTTTCTTTTCTGCACCTGCAAGCGTAAGTACACACATAAACAAAAAAGAAATTAAATCTTTCACAAAGCCAAAGAGAAAGAAAAAACCCAACCAGGCGTGAAGCTCAGGGGAGCAGTATGACAAGTGCTGAGCTGTAAACAAGCTTGAGAGGGATTTAATTCCTATGACAAGCGCCAGTGGTAGCATCTCACATGGACTCAGCATATGCACACATTTCAGAGGAGGAATCACAGAGGACCTAATGCAAATATAAAAAAGCTCAGAGCACATCAGCCTATGCTGTTCTAAAAATAGCCTCAAAAATCAGGATGAGCAAGGGCTGTAATTATCTTGATTTTTTCGGATTTTTGCCACTTGTAGGAGGTTTTGTGGTTTATGCTCACACTATAATTAGTCTTTATAACATACAAACTACGAACTCTTTAGGATAGGGATTGGTTCATATATTTGTAGGGCAAGTACAGCAAGACCTCATTGGGTGGTATTTTCAGGGTGATAGTGCAATGCAGCCACTGAGTAATAGCTGCTGGTCTAAGTTCTAAAGACGCTTATTTTAGGTCATAAGATTTTTGTTGCTGTTCATTAAGGAAAGAGAAATAAAATGTAATTTGGTATCCAGATTAAATTTTAAAAGCCTTTAATGCACACTTCTTCCCTACAGTCAAGTCCTTTCTCTTCCAGATATGCTTGTAACTGCCTCATTTCTCTAGCAGCATTCTGAAGAGTACACACTGCAAACTATCCCCAGCCCTGTGTACTTAAGCAGATTTCCCCATGGCAGTTGATGAGTTAGTGCTGCAGGATGTAGCCTGTTTTCACTTAACCTCCGGACAGCTTAGGAATGAGTAGCACGTGCTCCTTGTGCTCCAGCCACTGGATAGGTTTGGCTCATTGAAGAAGTTAGACTAGTGCTCTATTCACCATAGATTTTCAATCCAGTATTTTCGTTTCTGCTTTTCTCAGTCTGCAAAAAAATAATTTAAAGGTTACATTTACTAGCAAAGGGTTAATAATCCCTGGAGATCTGCAGGCTTAGCCAAATACTATTGTGTTGTATTGTAGTTAGCTAAAAAAATGGGTTTAACCATAGTTTGGATTTCATTGCAGAAGGTGGACTCTAGGAAGAGTCTCTCTTGGACTCAATTTTTCTTGTTCACTTAGACGGTTGATAATTAGGAAAACATGTTATTTTACAAAAGTTCTATTATGTTTTAAATATGCTGAATTTTTAATACCAGTTTACAACACTGATACTTCTGGATTCAAATGTGAGATTTTATGTGTGTGTGCAAATTACCTTTCATCTGTATAATGTTTCTTAATCTGTTTCTGGATATGTGTTTTCAACATCCCTTTTATTACAGCTGATTGAAAATGGCCCTTCATTTGCAATAGTTGTGAATAACCTTCAAAATAACAATTAACAGGCTTGACTTCACCAGTGGAGTAATTTATCACCTTTGGCACAGAAAGCTAAAGCTACTCTTTCCTTCTGTCACAAACACATTAACATCAACTGTTTAAAATATTTTTTATTACTATTTCTATAATTTTTCTTATAAGGATAAGTGAGCATAGGAGGGGCTCATTTGTTCTACAATGAATATTCTAATTGTAAAACTGTTAATAAGCATTATGTCTTCTTGGAACCAGTAATTATTTACTTTACTAAGTGAAAATTACTTGGATAGATCAATGAATAGAAGAAGAAAGCAATATCAAAATCCTTTTTTACTATGTGACTAGAAAGAAAATTCTTTGTTCCCAGAGCAGATAGCAGACAGAAACTCTCTCTGCACGGTCCATTATTTACAGAAGTTTTGAGTATCATGCATCGTTTAAAATACTGAAGTGAGTTAACCAAGCATTAAAATCCAGGCATCTCTGAATCTTGAAAACCAAATCTTGCTGTAGTTTGGATCCTGCAGTGTTTATTTTCTGTTTGAATATTGAGTATAGTGCTTTATATTGCAGAAAGCCACATAGTTCTTTGCACAAAATGCTGGAACTTTGGAGAGCACTTGTCTGAAGGTAAGGGAAGATGTTTAATAGCAGTGGGGATAAACATCAGGCAAATATGTCTATGAACAAGACAGATCTCTCTTCTTTTTTTTTTTGTAATTAACAGAAATTAAGTTCACTGAGCATAATTGTATGCTCTGTTATTGAACCTAGGTCACACTTTTAGTGGGGTTACTAAAGCAAGTGAATATCAAGCTACCAGTAGCTTACAATTTAAATCTTGCCACATTTAAGAGTGAGACAGTGCTTTTAGTCTGGTTGCATATATTAGTCTGAGCATTCAGAAGGTTGAAAATGCTACATTTACTAGATTTCTCATGGTAAAAGACAGGCATTCATTCTGGATGATGAAGATGAGTTTTACCAGAATGCAAAATTATCCTAAACCACTGACTGAGTTTAAACATTGCTCCATCAGTTTCAACCCTCCGTGGATGCACAGGCCAAACATCAGTAACCTGCAAGATTTGTTAAAGGCTTTACTCTTCTAATTCCCACTGGGGTATTTTAATGTTGACAGCTGTTAAAATTCTCAAACTGGAGCTCCACATCAGTATTCTCTTCCTCACAGACACCTGTAATGGGATTTATCTGTTTTCTTTGTTATTCCCTTTGCTCATTTAAATGTAATGTGCATTTCTCATCAGACCACTGGATTAGTTCTGTATAAATTGCTAAAATACACAGATACATGAACACACATATGTTTGTCCCAGAAGATCAGAGCATGATGTTTTGGATGTGATTAAAAAGATGGACAAAGATAAATACAGAACTATAATCCTTATGCACTTCTTTAAAACAAAAGACAGTTTTTATTATGTGGCCAGGAAGCCACATCTTTAAGCTCCTCCTGAGATTTTCATCTTCCTTAACCCGTCATCACTGAGCTGTGTTCTAGGAGTGGGGAAATTAATTCTATTTATACTTCTGGTGCTTTACTACCAATCACAGGCTCCTCTCCTGACCCTCCAGTTCCTCTCTTCTGATTTATCGTAGTTGGAATTTCGACTTTGATAGTTGCATTTTCCTGAAGGGTTTAGCCAGATATTGGGTTAGTATTGTATTGCTTTAAGGATTACTAATTCCAGGGCCTTTGTTCTGCAAATGATGTGTGAGTAGATGTTCAGTTCCTGTTGCAGTCTTGCCTGCCTTGGTTCCGCAGCGGTGCAGGCAGCTCAGGATGCGAGCCTTGTGCGTGCACGAGTGAAGCGAGAGCAGCTCCGGTGCAGTGGCTGCTGCAGCTGAGGGAGGGCTGCCTGAACGCCCCAGGACAGAGCTGGGAAGTCCAGCAGCATGGGCACTGCCACGGACCGGCCAGGCTGGAGGGGCTTTGGGCAGCCTGGGCTGATGGAAGGTGTTCCTGCCCATGCAGGGGCTTGGAGCTGGATGATCCGTAAGGTTCCCTCCTACCTAAACCATTCTGTGATTCTGTGATAATATTTGATTTTACAGCCTGTACGTGAAGCAGGCTGCTTTCTCATCAGTCAAGGCTCACTTTTTGTGATAAAGTGATACTTAATCACTTAGATGTTGACAAAGACAGGGCTAGGCTTTGGTAGTTTAGTAACTGATCCATGGTCTTGTGAGGAAAAAAAAACCAGTAATGCAGGGAAAAGATTTAAAGTACTTCATCTGAACAAAATCACTTCTAGTCTGCCCTGGCTTTTAATTTCAGCTACTTAGGGAACTGGTAATTAATACTGCCATTTTAACTGTGGAACTTTGGCCTTTTAATCCTAACCCCTTAGTTGTCATTTTTCACATCACAGCTGCATGCAGAAGCCCAACCCAGTATACATGGTATAAATATGGTATACTTTTTTCTTACCTAGTTAACAAAAAATCCTGTAAAAAGTTGACAGTGGGAGGTTGGAGAAAGGAAGAATTTTAATGAATCCAAGTCTGAAATATGGAGAATAAGCAACTTTCTAAAATTAGCCCTCGATGAAAATCAGATTAAACAGAGAATATATGGTATTTTTTTAGAAACACAGTATTTCCTAATTTCCATTCCAGTGTTTTCATTTACACGGCTGTTCCTGAGCAAGTGACCAAGGCGTAATATTCAAAATATAGGGAGAAGTGTCAGTCATATAGAACAGAAGATTTACTTTGGAACAGTACAGACAACTTTAGGGTTATAAAAAAATAATCCCTGCAACATACTTTGCATGAGTAACAAAGGTAGGTTTTGAATCTTGTTATTATTTTCAATGGTGTAAAAGTCATGTTTGCATATTTGAATAGCCAGATTTTGACATCTCATCTAAAGCCTTTTCCTGACATAGCTTAAAAGCAGAGAGTGCACAGTTTCTAATAATATAAATCTTTGCTCTTTTTTTACATATGCACATACTAGTAAAAAGATGCTACCTGGGCATCAAGCATAAAGAATAATGTTGTCTTGTTCTAATGTGTCAAAATATTCTTTCATGAGGAAAGGTATATAAAATGTACAAAGCAGGATAAACCTGCTACTAATACCTTCATTACTGTCTGTCAACAAATGACAGTCCTATCAGTAAATGAATGGGCTAGCAGGAATAAATGGACAGGTTATAGAAATTGCTTTCACAGTGATCTCTAAACACAGGAGTTGCAGTTTTAAGCTTCCAAATTTCAATGCAGTCATTTTGGCAACAGGAACATATGAATGTGTCAGGTGTCAAAAAATGTTTTACTCTTTATATTCCATAATTAAGCTTTGTAGTATTTTTTAAATTTTAAATACCTCTTGTGAAATCGCAGTGAGTTTTACCCTGTAAAGCTGTGGCCACTAGTATTATTATGGACTGTAGAATTCAACCTACTAATTATACTTCTAACAAGTATAGTTGATGGAGTTTTGGCCTTCCAAAATTAATGGACCTCTTTTGTCTTCCTTGAGGTATATCAAAGCATAATACCATGAACAAAATGCTGATCTGACTTTTGGTTCCAGGAGGTAATACTGGGACAGAATATTTTTGAGGCTCATTCCAATAATAAAATTACAGTTTTAATGATGGCTCTGCAAACATATGGCAAAGAGAAAACAAACGCTTCTCTTAGATTAAACAACATAGCTTCCATTCAACTTCTGGAATGACTAAACCCAGTAAAATGTTAAACACCAAAGTGTTTGTTTGTGGTACTTTGTTTAGTTATTCAACACCTGCCTCCTTCCTGCTTTAAGGTATAATCAGCATTAGAAATACTATCGCTAATCAGGTTGTCAAATCTTAAAGCATATATACAGTTCTTGCCACTTTAAAATTGTACTGCTGCTGCTTCTTTAAAGCTGCACCTGATGTTTACCTGAGAAGCAGTGAAAGGAGACTGTATTTCTCATAAATTAATTCATGAATATTTATATACCAGATGGTTTTCAAATGCTGGCCAAAACTGACGGCGTTTAAACCACAGCAATTGAGAAAGACTGAAGAAACTCATGGAAATATCCATGATGGGGTAGGACATTTGTGACTTCCAGCATGACTGTTACTTCTAACAGCTGAATTATTTATGCATTTGGAAGTACATTCTTGAGCTTCACATTCTTGCTTGTGCATTTGATCCTGTAGTTAGCCTGTGCTTTTAAGAGCATTTTTACTGCTGTGTATAGCACAAGATTAGCAAAGGCTGAAGGTATGATGATGCCATTAATGTGAGTATCTGTCCATAGTGTCCCTCAGAAGTCAGACCGTGACTATGCATACTTTGAAAGACAAAGTCTTAGAGATGTGGGCAAAGAGGGAGCAGGAAAAAGTGATGATTTACTATAAAAGGTGCATTCCATCCTCCCCTTAGTTGTGTCTATTTTATGCAATTTAAATTAGCTACATTTCAGTGCATTTATTTTGATGTATTTGCCCAAACACTTTGTCAATTCCCAAGTAGCATTTGCTAACAGACTGAATTTTGGTGCCATCATCTGTTGGCCGTGTACAATTGCAGTATGGGCAGGTGGGGATCCTGAAGCACTTCTTGTATTGCTTGTTTTACATCCAGCTTCAATACACCTTATGTATTGTGCTTTAAAAAAACCAAACATATACAGAAGTCTATACTGTGGAGCAGCCATTGTCTGTTGGGCTGAATGTCATGTGAATATTGGCACAGACAAAACAGGCTTTTTACAGGCAAATAAACTAGACAGTGTGAACTCAAGAACTACATCTATAAAGCTGACTTTACATAGCCATTTTATATCAAAAACTATAGGGAGTCCTGATATTTGGCAGCAACAATATATATTGAAGTTATTTTTCTCTTTGGAAACTTCTGCTTTGTTTCAGTAAAGACTTTGACTTGCGTGAGCAGAACTATTTGAAAGTAGTTAATAGTGACTTAAATCTGCTCTAGAAAGTAGAGCTCAAACTGCAGGTTTTTGGGAGTAAAGTATCTTGCTAGTAATGTGTGTTCTCTTCAAGATTAGCTTCTGCAGAAAGATGATTGATTTCTTTGCTTTACCTAAGTGGTGTCTTTACATCCAGCAGGTCATCCAGAGACAAGATTTAACATGATTCTTACTTGCTGGCAGTAGATAAATACACTGTATGTAATCGGGCTTTTCTAGCTGTGAGGTGGTGTAGTAGTAAGAATCCTGTCCACATTCGAGGCTTGTTATCACTAGGTGAAAAACTTCTCTCCATTTGTAGCTTCAACCTCCATTTATGAATTTCTATCCAAGTCCAACAAAAGAAATTGAAGATGCTGGAGAGATGTCCGGCCTAAGAGTCACAGTTGTCACAATGAAAAATGGGCCTTGGCTACACCTCAGGGCTGCGTGCCTGATGTCTATGGATGCAAGTCATTGTCCAAAGACGTCTGTGTCTGAGTTGATCTGTTTCCATTAGCAGGCAGTGCAGAGAGCTGCTGACATAATCTCACCACAAGGTAGATGTTTCTAACTGGCAGGCACACCTGCCCTCTATCCATCGTCAGTAACAAGATTTTGGGAGATGCCATGATCTGAATTTTGCTAAGATGGATCCCATACAGTACAGCCACACTGTCACTACATTTCTGTCACAGAGAAACAAACTCCATCATTAATATTTACAAAAGATTGTCAACTGATAATGAATTACTTGGAAAAATCCCTGAGCAATGAATGTACTGGAAACTGGCCCAGCTCTGAGCAGAGGGTCAGACCAGACAACTGCCAGAGTCCAGTCCACCCTCAGCTTGTGTTTCTGGGTTTAAAGCAGGTACCCTTTCTCAAGGGTGAGAACCAAGGGGAAAGCTTTCTCTTGTAATGTGTGTGGGATTGCTGTGTTTGATCCTTAGCAACCAACAGATACATAACATTTATAACTCAGTGACAGATCCGTGCTGCACAGTAAGCTGCCCAGGTGGACTTAAAACTTGTCACTGATTTTTGCACTCTCTTAATCTTCCTGTTTATTCTGTGCTTCATTAAAGTCAATCTCTGCTGGACAGACTGTCACTCAGGCTAGGCCAGTCCTGCTGTCTGCACTCTCTGGGGATCACCCTTCATCCTGATAAATGGTCTATTAGGAGAGCACGTGTCAGAGAGAAACCCTTCGTGAAGCTAAATAGATTAGAGCCTCTTCCCTCTGAACGGTCCCGGTGGAATGGGGTAGGCGTGATCATTAAAGCGGATTTAGAAGGAGAAGACGCTGCTCCTCAGGATAGAAATTACTCTTGAGTTTACAAAGGTATGGATTAGTTCCAGTAAATATATAGGGTGGAAACCCTCAATGTGAAAACCCAGAACAAATGCAGTGTGGTGGTCTGGAAGTTACTGACCTTTCTCATAGTGCCCCCTTGGGAATTGAATAGATCTGGCCTTTCTCTGTGCTTTTGTAATACCTTTCTATACCTGCTGCAATTGCCAGCATGAAGGAGCTGTACAAATTCAATATTCTTGCAGTGCAGTTTAGCAGCTGCAGGTACATTAGGACTGGTAAAATGACCAGCAAAGGGAGGGGATTTCTGGTTCTTACAGACATCCTATCCCCTAGCTGTGGCATTGTGAGTCATTGCTGCTCCTTGACCCTCTAACCACATCACGATAACAGCAAGGCCAAAAAAATCCCTCTCAAAAGCTGCCTTTGAAATCATGTGTACAAGTGTGACTTAGTACGTGGCATCACACACCCAAATGCCTCTGGTCCATCTCCTAGTGCTGTCTTTACCTGGTGCAGGTTTCCTCAGGTGGGACATGAGGATGGAAGAAAGGCTCAGGTTGCTCCTGTTAGTTTCTCTGTGGAGTTTGGGGGGTGGTAGGGATGGGAGGATGAGCTCAGGTGTTGCTCTGAGGTTAGCAGGATGTTTAGCAGAGGTTGCCTCTTTTGCAGACTCTCAGAGGCAGCTTCAAGCTCTCAAAACTGCTTTTTTTTTAATTACTTTTTAAATAATTTTTTTCTCCTTCACATTCATCTTCCCTTTCTCTGCATTACTGGGTGAGGGTAAAGGGAAAATGGATTCCAAGCTCTTCCACACAGCTCTCTCAGTCCTGAGCAGCCATTTCCATTGGCAGTACAAGTCTCCATGTCTCTGGTCTAGAGCTTATTCACTGCTCTGTGGATGTTTGGTGTTGCAGGGATGCCTGTGGGAAAGGAAAAGCCTATGCAAAGAGTAGGTAGGCAAGATCTTGGTGCTTCTTTTTCGTTGCTTGAAGGAACATGCAGAAGCTCTGATTTTTCTGTTGGAGCCAGTCCAGCAGAAACATCTCAGTTCTCTTGGCACCAAAGAGAGTAGCAGGTCCTCATTGGTGGCATTTGCACCATAAATGGGGAGGGAATGCTGCCAGAAGACTCTCTTGTGAGAAGAGTGGCTATCACCTAGGGAGAGGATAGAAAAAGATTATGCTGAGGAAGTTAATTTTTGCAGTTATTCTTCCTAAACTGCATCTTGCTTTTTGCAACAGTAATATATTCTCTGTCTGCCTGGGAAGATTTGGTAGACAATGACTGCAATGATGGTACAAAAGTTGAAAGAGGTAACATGGGGGAGTTGTGGAGGACTCTTTTCAGCTCTCTCTTTTGTTGTCATTTATTTAAATGCAAATCTTTCAGGGAAAAAAAGTCCAAAATCTGATAAATATTCAATTGCCTTGGTGCATTCATGAATGTGAGGCTGAGGTTATGGAAATGGTGAGTCATACAGAAACTTACCCAGGGAAACAAGGCACTTCTGTTAAAGAAAGAGCAGGGTACAGCAAACGCTTAAATTAAGCCAAGGCCTAGAGTGTATTTTAGTGTCTTCTAATAGTGAATTTTAAAGATATACTATGGAGGAAAAGAGTCACTTAGGTCATTTTCAGGCAGACCTAGGCAGCACTGCATTCAGACAGCTGTAATCAGTGCAGCCTCTGCTCCCAGGTCCAGGAGGGACAAGTGCCTGTGATGTTCCTGTGAGACCAGTAGGTGGGTAGGAAGCCTGAGACCGGGTGAGCACATACCTGGAGTTGGAATTGAGGGTGTAGAGGGTGATGGTCAGGAATGTGGTTCTGCTGTGCCAGTCAAAGAGCTCTCTCCAGGCCAGGGCTGGACACAATCTGATGCAAACAGGTGCCAAAGCTCATTTTCCCTTTCTGCTTCTTGGTAAATCAGTGTTTGTACACTGTGACTTTTGCTCCCTGGGCAACGTGCCCCAAAATATGGCTTGGGGAGACCCTTCTTTTCCTCTGTCAGTCCTGCAAAGGGATGTGAGAGACAGCTCCTCCACCTGAACAACGTTATAGCATGCTATAAATATGTAAATTCTCTAATTTATTAAGGTTAAAACTTACTTGACCTATTTAATAAGTGTCGCTGTTTCCAGGATATCAACAATTAAAAAGGTACCTGAAAGAGACCTACAGAAAAGCCTTGGGTGTATGTCATGAGTGTCATGTTATTTCATGGCTTTACATTTAAGCATCTTAGTTACTGCATCTCCTTACACCTAGAAGATTACCAGCTAGAACGGGTTCAAAACTGTGTGTACATGAAATCTGCAGCGCATAAATAGAATCTACAGTTAACATCTTTCGTTTGTAGGTAGAGATGACACAAAAATGTGTGGTTTGGTATTTGTTGTGTACTGGCATTGTTACTCTTGTCTATTTGTTATGTTTCTGCCATGCTTCATTTTGAGTTCATTACACAGCTTTGCCTTACAGTATGACATGACTAAGCTTATGTTTAACATTATTGTTGTATCATTTGCTTGTAAGCTCTGCCTATTTTATTGCTGAATTATACATTTTTAGCAATATTATTTAGAAAATAAATGTCAACAAATGTAAGGAGTTTTTTCAGGTTTTACTGAGATCAGTTTAAACTGTTCAAATCTTAGATAAAATAAAATACAGTTTACTAGAGCCTGTAAATATAACCTTAACATTCATTTATCACTGACTGGGACTGGACAGAAAATTACTATTTAGATAGCGTTTCCGTACATTTTGGTATGAAAAACATCTCTCTTTTTTTCATGGCTTCTGGTGGGAAAAGGGACAAATTCTCTATCTGATGCAGTTGAGGGCATGGACGGTGGATCTTCTACATCCAAAATTACTGGCTATTTAGTATTATCTATTATTTACGATATATATCACTCTATATTCTACATTTTCACATGCCACTTTGAAGGCACATTTTGATGATTATTGGTTGGTTGTTTTCTTGCTTTCAGTTGAGGACAAACTGCTACAGGGACTCAGGCTTCTGTCCTCAAGCTCAAGGTGTCCAGAGAAGGATTTGTGCAGGAGGACTCCCTTCTACACCTTAGGTCCGGCCTGGCTGGGCACCTTTCCCATCCTAGGCTGTGTGCAGAGTAACAGGATGCTTTGCCATGACTTGCTAAGCCAGCCTGGGAGCCAAGCAAGGTGGGTATTTGCTGCCTGGAAGGCAGAGAGAATAAGCTTTTCAAATACTGAATAACAAAATACTGAAATTCAGAAGAAGAAAGCCCCCCGCCCTAGAAATAAAATAAAAATGTATAGTCCTTCAGGAAACATTGCATAACAAGCAGATGAGAATGAATTGTTCCTTTCAAATCAGTTTTAAATTAAAAGAGGAAAATATTTAGAAAGTGAATCTTTCAGTCTAGATAAAAGCAATTTTGTTTTGTGCAGCTACCAGTGAAGAGTCCTGCTGCAGTGGTAACTTGAAAGTCAATAAACATGAATTATTTAGAAGACACAGGATAAAAATGAATGAGTATTAAAACAGAATTAATCCACTGTGTAAGCTCTAAGGAATGTGTATGTGCTCCTGGCAAATCAATAGTTACGTCCATTTGCAATCTCAGTTTACATACATAAAAAAGGTGTAAGTGAATGTTTTATCATCTAATTGTAAATACGTTTTAACTAAAATGCAGGAACTAACTGTTAAGGATCAAGTAACTTAAACTGGAATATCTACAGTATATAAAAGCAGACATATCTGGCCAGATGGTGTGAGAATAAGAAGTGATTGGACTTCAAATAAAAAACAAGCCACTAGAAATTATGTGCAATGCAATTCACCTGACCACCACAATTATAACAACCTGCAAAGAAGAGATGACGTAGTTTAAGAGAAACCTTTCTATGTTGGAGATGCAATGAAAAAACGTCATTTAACAGAGATACTGTATTAGTCATGTTTTTTCCTTCTTCTCTTTGCAGAAATCAGTCTCAACAGAGCTCTTGGATCCCGGAGAAATGAGAGATGATGAGAGATGTCATTCCAAACCCACTGACAGAGAAGGAAGAGAAGTAATAGTACTCACATGTAAATGAAGTGAGGCAAGCCCTGAAAAATGCTTCACAACAAGAGGAAAAATTGAGGAATTAGTGCCCCAAAACGTACTTTGTAGTGTAAACACTAGGATGCAGGATGGGAAGAAAATACTAAACAGGTAATAGAGATCAGAGAGTGTAGGGATAATTCCTCTGAAAATACTAAAATGAAGTTCTTGAACTACAGTTGGATTGCTCTGGTATACATCTGAATAGATCTGGAGTCAGGAAATGGTTATTTATAAGCTAAAGCAAAAAGTCCATGGGTATTGCTTTCAAACATAAATACTATCTAAAGGGCAAGCCTGTGTAAAATATTTTCCAAATTAACTTGGTTAAAATTTCAAAAGTATGGGTGGTTGAGAATGAGAATTTCCAGCATATCTGACAGTAGAGGAAAAGTCGAAACTGCTCATCTTAACATATTCTGTAAAATTCTGTAGGTCACCCAGTTTCAGGTCGTGTACCCTTATTAAAGAACCAAGAATGTTTCTGGACTAATTACAGTAAAAGCAAAGTTGTTCAACAGTGGTGTTTATCTGTTAGGGCAGCACAGTGATGACTGAATCTTGCCTGCGTGACAGAAAGGTTAAGGTAGAGATCTTCTGAAGGAGGACTTTTCAGCCATAGGGGACAAAAGGAGGGGAAAAAAGGACTGACAAAGGTTGTATACAAAGAAGCCTTTAATGAAGATTTGCCATAAGGCAAGATAATAGTCCTTGAGTGTTATGAACTGCAGAAACTGCATGAACACATTATATTTTAAACACTTAATCTGTTTTACAAACTATGTACATTCTTCTGCTAAATAAGATGAATTGGGATTCAAGAAGCAGCACATCCTGACAAATCTTCTCCTAAAGGCATCCATTAATATAAATCAACAGTAGCAATTTTGTTTGATCATTTATTTGCAAGAATCATTAAGGTTTATTAGCATAATTATTCCCTGTGGGACTTCATGTCACATAAATGAAAAATGACATTATCAATATTTAAAGGATAAGTACGTAATGCTCAGAGTACTTAAACAGTACCCTGCAGGTGGTGTCCAGCTGTAGCAAATTGTATTAGGTTTGATTTCTAAATTCTAGAAATATAACTAGAGACAAAACTAGGTTCCTTATTGTGCAAGGCACAAGCACGCAGCCAAACTCTGTAGTTACTTTTTACTGTACACGTGTGTAAAACAGTTTTCTGATTTCAAGAAAGCAACTTGTCTTAAGATACCAAGGGGAAAGCAGATGTTGCTCACTGGTAGAAATCCTTCTATAATCTTGTCTTTCTTATTTTTAAGAGTTCTATATGATGACCTGAAATTTTCTCAATGAAACAAGACAACTTTCTCCCTTATCTCAGTGGAGACATGGAGAAAGGCCCTGCTTTCCTGCAGGAGCTCTGAAACCAAAATCAGCTGGTGCCTCTGTACCAACTCTGACCATATTGGTACTACCAGTGAGCTTGGCTTACAGCAGCACTTTTGGAAGCAGACACAGGGACTGATGCACAGCAAAGCCCGTGTGTAATGCTGTAGCAGGAACATTTCACAGGCAGAAATCTGTGGGCTTTGTCAGACCCACGGCAGTGCAGAGCCAATTCACTGCTTCACTGAGGAATTTTGTTGTTGGAGCACAAAATTGCTGTTTTAGCAGCAGTGAAATGTATCAGTAACCACTGTGCACTCTTTTCCTGATGAATAAACCATCAGCGATTTTACTAAACATGCCCCAGGACTCCTCCAGACACATCCCTGTTGGGGCAGGGAAGCAGAGCCTCCACCAGCCTGCGGCTCATCACAACGTGCTGCCAAGGCTGCTGGGCGGGAGGAAATGCCAGCGTAAGAGATGGATGCAGGCAGCAGAATCACTTTCACCTTGCTCTCAGCCCTTTCTGGGACTATGTTTATTTTCTGTTATTGCCCTTCAGTTGCCCTTTCCATTGGTTGGCTTGAGGTTATGGCTACGGATTAATTTGTTTAATACTCTGTTGTTGGCAAATGACATCTTTTTTTCTTAGTATTCTGCTCTTTGCTAAGCTCCCCTTTGGAGCTTCTCAGCTTTTTAATTATTCACAAAAGCTGAACTGAACTCTTTGGAATTAATTTTGTTTGCAAGAATGAAGGGGGTTCTGCTTTCTTCTAAGTACACTTCTTGGTGCTTTCAAGTCTGCACTCAAGTTAGAACACATGCCAAAACCTGGGCTTGGTGCTTCCCTGGGAGTGGGCATTCCCCAGGAAGCGATGCCATCTCCCCCTTTGGCTCAGTGTATACTTTTTTATGGGGGCTGCTATGGGAGGAATAGTGATGCTTAGTACTTAATAGCTTGGACTTCCAAGTCATTCAGCCTTGGAAATTACAAATCTTCCTTCCAGAGGTGTATGTTCTGATGGCATTGCATACAAAATACTGAAAAGGAAACCATGTTCAGTGCCTAATGACAGCCAAAATCAGCTGCGGGGGTGATCACTGGGCGGAGGCCATGACTGGTTTTAGTTTTCTCCAGCCATTCAGTTGGGCACTTCAGCAGATGAGCTTGCAGGCTGGTAAATCAAATGCCTCCTCTATGCCCCTCAGAGAAAAGACTAGGATAGGCTAGAATAGAAAAAATCTGATCTTTCCTTTCAAACTAAAAGCTACAAATGAAACTTGTTATCTTGAAGAACACTTTTTGACAAATACTTGTATCAGAGGTTCTATGTCAAAATCTCAGGAAGTAGATACATTTTTAAAAACCTTTTACAAACAGACCTTTCATGCTCAAAAAAATAATTTCCATTCACTTTCCTAAGTTAGGACTCAGTCCTTTTGCTCAAACTTATGATCTCTGTTCTCTTTCATTGGTTATGATAGGTAAGTGGATAAAGGTCTTCCTGCAAAAATCAGAAGTGTCATTATAGCAGTGTTTAACAACATTGTTTGCAGAAGAGCTATATTTGCTGTCCCTGGACCAGGTATTAAAAAAATTCTTAGAGGAGAAGCAGAAAGCCTGGTATTCTTAGCAGAAAGCTCTTGTGTGCTCCCCTCAGAAAATGGAGTCATACAACGAAATATTAACCCCACATTTGTCTTATCAGAAACAGATGTATTTTTTTTTACACATTTGAAGAACTGAGTATTTTTGTTCCTTGTAAAATTTTAGTTTAGAGTCTATAATGTCATGAGTAAAAGATTACTTCTGCCTACTGCTGCTATGGGACGTTTTCCTTACTACTGCAAGATAATTAAAAAAAAAAAAATTAGTGCTAAGACTGTTGACAGTGATAGCCCCGTAGCTGCTAAATCTGCTATCCCATCCATCACTAATCTCAAGCAAAGCAAGCATTAGTTTCTCTGTGACTTATCTGGGTCCTTAGTAGATCAATAGCACAGCTCAGATGTTTCAGTCTCTTCCCTGTTAATTCGCATTTATCTTTTCATCCAAAGAAGGTAAATTACCTCACAGAGAAGCTGTGTTATCCTCAATAGTGGTTTATAATGTTGCAAAGTCAGCATGACCCACATATCTTATCTCAGCTGGAATGCATTTGTCACTGTCTCATGTTATGATCATCTGGTAAAATGCCCTAGAAAAGAGGTAAACCTGCAAAATGGCTTCACCGTTTTCATTTAATGACCTTTTCTGCTATGTGTTCCTGTATCACCTTCAACCGAAACTGCTAAATAAAGGGAACTTACTTTTTCCCTTTAATGCTCCATTTCATCGTTTTTACCATTAGCATTCCTCAGCAGTCTCCACTTCTGCTGTCAGGAGTTCATCAGTGGGTGCTGATACTGAGTTTAAGAACTGACTCATTTATTGATTCTGTGTTAACCCTGAGAAAGGACTGCTGAGTTTAACCCTGCATTTGTACAGTTGGCTGCTGATTACGTAAAGCTTTTCACGTTCTAGGAGGGTTTAATGCTCTTAGGAAAAAGAAATGAGCACTGACTTCAAGCAGTAACCAGGCTGCTGCCAGAAGAAATGCTGTATGAACAAGAGTTTGATAGCAGTTATGCAGCTGGGACTCATTCCTTTCCATACTATAGGAAGGTAGATATTTCATTATCTGTTATTCTAAAAACTTCATAAACAATGTAATGAGAAGTTAAATATAAACACTGGATTTCTAAGAAACCGAAATAGCTGACATAGCTGGCTGGCATAGCTGACATAGCTGGTTGCTGAAACAGTGCATTTTTGTTCTTCTTTAGACGAGCAGAGCAACTGTGCCTGGACTGCACTCTGCTCTGCAAGTGTGAAATTCTTAGGTCTTTAACTGAGAAATTAATCAGTGCCATCAAGGAGCTCTGCTTTTTGACAGGAGGAGAAGGTAGGTCTGCTTTCAGCGCAGTGCTTGATTTCTTCTCAAATCAGAAGGTACAAGCAGGCCCCTGCAGGGAGCAGTGACTGGCTGTGACCGCACAGCTGGGAGGAGCAGCAGCACAGCCAGGTGCTTCCCTCTCAGGTGGAGGAGGAGCACCCCACCGAGATGACCTTGAGAAGGAAGAGGAGGACAGGATGTGCTAAGAGGGCCTGGCACGGAAATGCTTGGCCAGGTGCGGGTGAGCAGAGAACCAGCAGGGAGGTGCAGTCGGTGCCGGGGGCCGGAGAGCAGCAGTGGTTACAAACTGAATGAGGGAAACTTCTGGCTGGATGCAAAGGGAGGGAACAAAAAAAATAAGATGCCCAAGCTTTGCCATTCCTGGGGGTGCTCTCAAGAAGAGATGAAACCAGCAGTTGCATCTAAGTTGAGAGAAACTTCTGGGTTTTTATCTCTTACCTCTTCCATTTAACTGAAGAACAAGGCAAGGGCATATTGGGTGTTTCTGTGTTCCTGGGCTGTTTTCCCCTCGTTGTTCCCTACATGGAGTGACTATGTGCTGGAAGGTTACTTACCTTCCTTTCGAAATCTGCGGGCACAGTTTACTGAGCTGTCCCTGTGGCTTAATTTATGTTGAGGAAAACAATCAGGACATTAAAGGTAAGAGTTTCTGAGCACAAACTGCCATAAGGTATTGAGAGCAAAAGAATTCTCTGGTTGCATTTTTTTCTTCATTGTATTTTCAGCACACTTCAGCAAATGTGAAATATATATAAAATAACAGTGAGACTCTAAGGACTGGAAACCTCAAAATATTTTTCCATTGGGAATCTTTCAGGGTATTAGTCCTGTGTTCTGTCTCTTCTGTGAAAGATACACTGCTAACAAATAGTTCACATGCAAATACAAGCCACCTCTTAATTTTAAAAAGAACTTGATGAACTGACCCATTGGTCTCTGGTACATGTTTTGTTCAAGCATTTTTACTCCCACTTTTCTGTCAGAGGGCCTTGCTGTCCTGGAGACTGACTCAAGGTATGTTTGTGTTCTCCTTTTAGAGAGTTGCTGTTCCAAAAGGAGGATGTCATGTGAGCAAAGATGACATTTTACATCTCAAGGTTATTTGCTCTTATTTCCTGAAGGGCAAAGACTTTATTTTGTTCTTTTGTTTGGTAAGAAAGAAAATTCTGTTTATTTCCAGTGAGGTGCATATCTGTTTACTGAGGAGATGGGACAGCAAAAATATCTTTTGAATCTTTATCCCCCCAGTCCTGCGACCTCCAAACCTTGAGCACTCAATTCACTGCTGTGCCAGAGTAGGTAAAAGGTTCCTTCTTTCTAAGTCAATGCCTTGGAATCATTGGGGCGGCGGGGTTGACATTTACTTGTTTTCTTGCCTAATGTTGAAAATAGAAGTATAGTGGTACCACCACTTGCAAAAAAGAATTAGGGAAGGTTTATGATCTTTTTCTGTCTCATCTCTCTCTGCTTGTATCTTTTTAAAGACATGGTCTCCTGTAGTTTATTCATCCCTTCCCCAAGCACTATGGGACACTTTTCTCATTAAAAAGACAAAGAATAACCAAAGCTTCAGTAAGAATTCCACCAATTTGGGAAAATTTGTAAAAGATTTAAAATAGTAAGTGTTCTCATCCCCAAAAGATATAGACACATCTAGCACTGTATCAGTAGAAACAAGCAGACTTGTTACCTAATTCTCAGAGGTGTTCTTCTTTTAAGCTTTATTGATTTTAATTAATTTGTATAAAGTAGGTGACATTAATGAATTTGAAATACTGCTTTAAATAAGCTTAAATGTCTTCAGTTTTACTTAATTATGTGGAAAGGAACATTAATATGAGGAAAGTGGGTGGGCAGAATTTGGGGAATTGGGTGCCACAATGTTACTCCCTTCCTGGAGCAGAGTCAATCCAGAAAAACTGTAGGGAGCAGTTGTGCTCTGTGTAAGGTCTCTCTGGAATATTAAGGACTGGGTTTTCTTGAATAAAGCATACTCTGTACCAAGTAACCTTACCTGAATCATCTGTTTTGGCCATGGTTCATGTCCTGGGTGTTGTGTTGTGCCCTGTACCTGTATCCCCCGTACCTGCTGGAGATTCACCGTCAGCTGTGAAGGAGAGAAATTCTTAATTAAACGCTGCCACCTGGGGTTTGTGTTTAGAGGTGAGTCAAGTGCATTAATTTAAAGTCACAGTTCAAGAAATGCTCCTAAATATCATCTTTCAAAGTCCCCCTCGCGGTGACGTCACNAGGCCCCTGCAGGGAGCAGTGACTGGCTGTGACCGCACAGCTGGGAGGAGCAGCAGCACAGCCAGGTGCTTCCCTCTCAGGTGGAGGAGGAGCACCCCACCGAGATGACCTTGAGAAGGAAGAGGAGGACAGGATGTGCTAAGAGGGCCTGGCACGGAAATGCTTGGCCAGGTGCGGGTGAGCAGAGAACCAGCAGGGAGGTGCAGTCGGTGCCGGGGGCCGGAGAGCAGCAGTGGTTACAAACTGAATGAGGGAAACTTCTGGCTGGATGCAAAGGGAGGGAACAAAAAAAATAAGATGCCCAAGCTTTGCCATTCCTGGGGGTGCTCTCAAGAAGAGATGAAACCAGCAGTTGCATCTAAGTTGAGAGAAACTTCTGGGTTTTTATCTCTTACCTCTTCCATTTAACTGAAGAACAAGGCAAGGGCATATTGGGTGTTTCTGTGTTCCTGGGCTGTTTTCCCCTCGTTGTTCCCTACATGGAGTGACTATGTGCTGGAAGGTTACTTACCTTCCTTTCGAAATCTGCGGGCACAGTTTACTGAGCTGTCCCTGTGGCTTAATTTATGTTGAGGAAAACAATCAGGACATTAAAGGTAAGAGTTTCTGAGCACAAACTGCCATAAGGTATTGAGAGCAAAAGAATTCTCTGGTTGCATTTTTTTCTTCATTGTATTTTCAGCACACTTCAGCAAATGTGAAATATATATAAAATAACAGTGAGACTCTAAGGACTGGAAACCTCAAAATATTTTTCCATTGGGAATCTTTCAGGGTATTAGTCCTGTGTTCTGTCTCTTCTGTGAAAGATACACTGCTAACAAATAGTTCACATGCAAATACAAGCCACCTCTTAATTTTAAAAAGAACTTGATGAACTGACCCATTGGTCTCTGGTACATGTTTTGTTCAAGCATTTTTACTCCCACTTTTCTGTCAGAGGGCCTTGCTGTCCTGGAGACTGACTCAAGGTATGTTTGTGTTCTCCTTTTAGAGAGTTGCTGTTCCAAAAGGAGGATGTCATGTGAGCAAAGATGACATTTTACATCTCAAGGTTATTTGCTCTTATTTCCTGAAGGGCAAAGACTTTATTTTGTTCTTTTGTTTGGTAAGAAAGAAAATTCTGTTTATTTCCAGTGAGGTGCATATCTGTTTACTGAGGAGATGGGACAGCAAAAATATCTTTTGAATCTTTATCCCCCCAGTCCTGCGACCTCCAAACCTTGAGCACTCAATTCACTGCTGTGCCAGAGTAGGTAAAAGGTTCCTTCTTTCTAAGTCAATGCCTTGGAATCATTGGGGCGGCGGGGTTGACATTTACTTGTTTTCTTGCCTAATGTTGAAAATAGAAGTATAGTGGTACCACCACTTGCAAAAAAGAATTAGGGAAGGTTTATGATCTTTTTCTGTCTCATCTCTCTCTGCTTGTATCTTTTTAAAGACATGGTCTCCTGTAGTTTATTCATCCCTTCCCCAAGCACTATGGGACACTTTTCTCATTAAAAAGACAAAGAATAACCAAAGCTTCAGTAAGAATTCCACCAATTTGGGAAAATTTGTAAAAGATTTAAAATAGTAAGTGTTCTCATCCCCAAAAGATATAGACACATCTAGCACTGTATCAGTAGAAACAAGCAGACTTGTTACCTAATTCTCAGAGGTGTTCTTCTTTTAAGCTTTATTGATTTTAATTAATTTGTATAAAGTAGGTGACATTAATGAATTTGAAATACTGCTTTAAATAAGCTTAAATGTCTTCAGTTTTACTTAATTATGTGGAAAGGAACATTAATATGAGGAAAGTGGGTGGGCAGAATTTGGGGAATTGGGTGCCACAATGTTACTCCCTTCCTGGAGCAGAGTCAATCCAGAAAAACTGTAGGGAGCAGTTGTGCTCTGTGTAAGGTCTCTCTGGAATATTAAGGACTGGGTTTTCTTGAATAAAGCATACTCTGTACCAAGTAACCTTACCTGAATCATCTGTTTTGGCCATGGTTCATGTCCTGGGTGTTGTGTTGTGCCCTGTACCTGTATCCCCCGTACCTGCTGGAGATTCACCGTCAGCTGTGAAGGAGAGAAATTCTTAATTAAACGCTGCCACCTGGGGTTTGTGTTTAGAGGTGAGTCAAGTGCATTAATTTAAAGTCACAGTTCAAGAAATGCTCCTAAATATCATCTTTCAAAGTCCCCCTCGCGGTGACGTCACGAGGCCCTGGCCCCGCCTATTCCAGGATCACGTGTCAGGGTCGGATCACCATCTTGGCCAATCAGCGAGGGCGGTTCCCCGGAAGTGAAACCGCGCCCTGGAGCCCGGCGGCGCCGCGCGTTGCCACGGCAACGGCCGGCAGGATGGTGAGAGGGGGAGAGACCCTGAGGGGAGCGGGATCGGGNGCTGCCGGGGCGGCCGCGCTCAGGGAGCGGGAGGGCTGAGGAGAACTGTTCGCCTGGCTTTACCTTTGGCTGTCAAAAGCTTTCCCTATTAACGACCATTTACTGACTTGGATAGTCTTGCCTGATTGCACAGTCTCCTTGCGTTCTCCCAAATGTGCGTGTACGAGAGTTGGTGCGGAAATTGTTTGCCCTGATCAGGCAGAAGAGAACAGAAAGCAGAGAGCGCTGCAGCTGGAGCGAGAGCAAAAGCTGGCGGCCGAGCTGGCGAGGCGGGACCTCGAGAAAATGAAAGATGAGAAGATCAGGCAACAAGTCCGAGAGAACAGGTAATTCAGAAATTTCCCTGCTGTATCAAATCGGCTGCTGCTGATAGCAAGATTTGGGAAAGCTGTAGCAGGAGTGGAGATGACTCAGACCTGGAAGGAAAAGTTACTATGAGATCAAAGTATAATAAATAGTTAGTTTTAAGCAAATTTTGTCAATAAAAACCGTTGATCCACAAAATTTTCATTTTGAATATATGTATATGTACACTTGAGCGTATCTGTGAGCATACATGTGTATGTATGTGTACCTGTGCTTATATAGTTAGAAGTGAAGTATGCAGAACTGTTGATAGCACATGCAGAAATATAGGTAACTCTTAGTTTTAAATGGATTTTTTTTCTTTTTCTGCTCTTTTTCTGCCTAGAGCAATATTTTTCATCAGGGTTGCCCTGATGAAAAATACTGTGTTTAAATAGTGATGGAAACTTAATTTTTTCCCCTAGATACTTACCCCCTTGTAACAGGATAATTCTTTTCCCCCTCCAGTCTTGAACTTCGAGAGTTAGAAAGAAAGCTGAAATCTGCTTATATGAATAAAGAACGAGCTGCACAGATTGCCGAAAAAAAAGCTATATACGATGAGAAAATGGTAATTTGTGTATCTCAGCACCTGAATACCGTAACTCTTTGTATGAATTGTGCAGAAGATTTTTCCTTTGACCTTTTTTTATCTAAAATATTGTTCAAGCACTCAGTGTTATTGAAAATATATTTTGTATTATAAAGGATTAACTAACCAGTAATAACTAACTATAAAAAAAAGGTTTATTTTGCCATTGCAATTGAACGAGTAGTGGTTGAATTAGCTGTATGACTGGTTACAGTTGTTATTTTTCTGGATTTGTAATATTTATCCAAGTCAAAACTATGATATTCTTAGTACAGTAAGCGTTTACTTTGGTGAATCCTTACCTCAGAGTCTGGTTGTTGCAAACAATGTTACTGTTGTTAAACAGTGATCTGGGAAACTTGAGAAAGACTTGCAAATTTGTATTTATGTATAGAAAGCTGTTGGTGATCAGGCAGGTGATTCTGATGCTGTTAATGCTTTATGCAGAGTTGAGTGCAGGCAGTTGCTGTACAGCAATGTGCTCACTGAGGCTGTTCTCTGTAGCCCAGCCTCATTCCAGTCAATGTGCTGGCGTGAGTGAGTCCCACCTGTGCTCCAATGCTCAATACTTTGTTCTTTAAGTATTTTTGGTGCTCCTCAAGTTGGTCAGATCAAAGGCTCTACTGACTGGATTAAGCTATTAAGTGTGTTAAGGCTCTATATAGATTGAGGTGAAAGACGTTCATTTCTGGTAATGCTGCATAATTCCTTTCCATACTGTATTTTTTTGTTACAAGTTGTAGTAATGGGAGTGAAAAGGAATCTTGTGTTGCCTTTTCCCCCCTAGAAATGGGAGGATGAGGTAGCCCAGGAGATGAAGGAAGAGTACGACAGGTATCTGAAAGAAGAAATGTCTGCAGAACTGAGGCGAAACCAGGAGAAGAAGATGTACCATCAAGAACTGGACAAGCAGATTGAGGAACAGGAGAAGAAGAAGCAGGAGGCTTATGAAGAGTTTCTAAGAGAGAAACTCATGATTGATGAAATTGTAAAAAAGATCTATGAAGAAGATCAAATGTTAGTTATTTTGCATTTTTTTATTTTTTAATTTAAAGCAACTCATATAATTCTGCACAGAAAGCTAATTTGTATGCACCTATTACCATATGGACTAAGGCCCATTTTAGTTTTCTTTGGTTACATTTAATAACAAGAGACTGACTTTTATGAATTTTCCTGTTGAAACTTCAGAATGTCAGAGTCAGTCTCGTGTCCTTGTTCCCCAAATATGAAATCCAGCTTATTTGCAGGGGGGCTTCTCTTGGGCCCATCATGCTGGACACAACAGCATATTACACATTTCTGCCTCACCTCGTGTCCCTGCCTTGCCATCAGATGCTTTGCATGTCTTAGGAACAGGGAAGGAGGTTTCTGAGGGCAGGGTATCGTGTGTGTGGGAGGGAGAGTTTAGTGTAAATAAAAAGTTTAGGGACTGTGGTGCTATTGGGCTTCCTTTTCATTCTCTTAGATGGAACGTGTATAAAACACAGCAACAGGGAGTACTTTTGTATACAGTTTGTGTTCCAGAAAGGTGTTAGATGTGAGATTCCCTTCTTGGGGCAGTTTATTACTGAGTATTTTCAATTTAGCTATCTAATTTCTAGCTGAATGGTTAAGGAGAGTCATTAAAATCTTAGTCTCAGGAATATGTTAATGATGAGCATCTGGTTGATTAAATGTTACTCTGCAATATGTTAAATAATTATTTGAACATTTTTTTCCATCTTCTACAGGGAAAAACAACGGAAATTAGATAAAATACGAGAAACTCAGACATATATTGAAGAGTTTATAAAAGAACAAGCTATCTGGAGGAAAAGGAAACAGGAAGAGATGGAAGAAGAAAATAGGAAAATTATGGAGTTTGCCAACATGCAACGACAAAGGGAAGATGATCGGATGGCTAAAGTTCGAGACACTGAGGAGAAAAAACAGAGAGTTCAAAACATGGTATCAAAATTTGAAATTGTAGGAAAAAATATTTGTCTGGTTTTGTCTTTCATTTAGAAACTTTTCCTTTTTGTAATAGCTTGCCCAGACCATGGAAAGGGAGGAACAGAGGCGTAAAGAACAGGAACAAATCCGCCAAGATCTGTATGTGGAAGAACAAGAAGCGATGGAAAGGAAGAAGGAGATGGTGAGTGCTGGCAGGTTCATGTAGGGGTTTTTTCCCACACTTTGGATTTCCAGGTCTGCAGTCTTGTTTGTGACTTGGGGGTTTCCAGTTATGTTGTAGCACAAAGCATTTATTTTTGACTCTATTTTCTAAATGTTCTCAGTCAGACAGGCAGTTTGTACATTAGCTTAGGTTTTGGAGGGAAAATCTTGTACTTTGAGTTTCCTTTTCTGTTCCTAATGTATTTTGGTTTTAATTTCAACCAGGAAGACAAGTGAAGGTTTTGAATACCCTTATGGTCCCATTTATATATTTATTTATCTTGTGAAAGAGAATACCAGTAACTTTCAAGTTTAGGCTTAAGCTCAGCAGTTTAATTAACTGCTTTTTTTCTGCACGTCTATTTCCTATGGGCCTGGCCACACTCACCTTGCTGTGGGTGACAAACAAAATGTAACAGGTTGAAGTAGCAAACACTGCTATTTTTGGAGTGTTGTTCAGGATGGCTGTCTTGTTGATTCCCCTCATCATAGTGGGAAAAAAATCCCCTTTGGTTTTGGACCTAATTTTGAGAGTCTTGTGACATTTGCCAAACTGATTAATACTGGAGAGCACTGTCAGATACAGAATGTTTGCTCCAGTTAGTTATGCTAGAAGTTAAGAGCTATAGTAAATTTATTCCAAGATAAATGGAGTAGATTAGCTGCTGCTGCTGAGAGTTTTTCAAAGTATGTTCAATAATGCTGCATTTTACTAAATTTCCTTTACAGGCAGAAATTGAAAAGAGAATAAGGCAGCGCCTGGACTTGAGGCAATCGTATGAAGAGCACTTTGCTCTAAAGGCAGCAGCACAACAAGCCATGAGGGAAGAGGAGGAAGCTCTGCGGCAGCGGATTTTGGCCAAGCTGGCCGAGGACGATCGCATTGAGCAGCTGAACGCGCAGAGACGGAGGATGAAACAGCTTGAACACAAAATGGCCGTGGAAAAAATTCTTGAGGACCGTCGCAAACAGTGCATTGCAGAAAAAGTAAGAGTTTCACACACACCTGTGGTTTGAGCACAGTGCTTAAGATTGGAATACTTGTGCTATCCCAAGGGACAGTGCCAGTGTTGCTAGGGAAAGGTGATGGGAGTTGCAGAGAATAGCGCGGGGACCAGGACTTGGTTTTGGTTTTGGTTTCTGACAGGAAAATAGTATTTTTAGAATACTAAACTTACTGCTAACTTTTTTTGTAGCTCAAGAGATTGGGTTAAACATCCCTCCTG
Organism: Donacobius atricapilla; assembly: GCA_013397315.1. Taxonomy (NCBI): domain Eukaryota; kingdom Metazoa; phylum Chordata; class Aves; order Passeriformes; family Mimidae; genus Donacobius; species Donacobius atricapilla. Next base: position 3,448,491 of record WBMY01005916.1, read on the forward strand.
CCCTGTATAGCTGTGTACTGCAAATACCTCTTCAGGAACCATGAGATCAGCAGCACAACCGCTGTCCAGTTCCATATCCCTGGTCAGCTGCACTGATAATGATGTGTGAGGAGGGGAAGGCCTAGCCTTGCTTTGAGGTTGTCCCTTTTATTGAGATCCGAGGAAGAAAAGATGTAAGCTGAAAGCAAGACATGGAATCTCATACTGCTGTTTTCAGACCTGTTTATAGGGTATAAATCACCGGGTAATGTGAATTGCAATTTCCAGTCATCAGTGTGAGAATTCAGACCTATTGCTCCTTTTCCTGGATTAGAGCAGTAGGGCTGGAACAGACTAAGTCGTCTGAGAGCCAAAAAGCCACCAGAACTGAACATTGCCTGCCTTCAGAAGGAATGCTGACACCCAACACTTGGATAACACTTACCCCATAACTTGCCATTCAGCTTTCTCTTTTGTCTGAAATTGTCTTCCAGTTGCCAGACAGGTATTGTTACCCAATGCTTTGTGGCATTTTACATACACTTCTCTATCTTTTCAAGAGAATTTCCTGTGACCAGGAATTATTAAATGGAAGTTCAAAATTTACTTCACTAGATTTTTTTCTCTTTATGCTGTTGTGGAGAGCGGTGGAAACAAATGTTCACAGAGCTGAAACAGAACTTAGGAAAACTTGTGTATTGTAGGAGCGTGAACTTGAAGAAAGAGAGTTAGAGAAGAGGAGACAAGAAAGTATCCGTGCAATTATTGAAGAAGAGAGACAGAAACTCTTGAAAGAGCACGCATGGAAATTGCTGGGTTATCTTCCTCGAGTAAGTGAATTGTATTTAAATACTTTTAATGTCTGTCCTGTAAATTGTTTTTCTCCTGGATAGTTCAAGGTGAAGTTGCAGAACTGTGGGAGTTCCTGGAGTCAGTGGATGTCCTTACTGTGTCAGCTCACTTGTGCTCTCCTCTTCCTTTTGTTTTTGAGTTGGGACCCATTTACAGCACTGCTCTTTCTGCTTTGGGCTCTCTGGCACTTTCGATGCTTTGTTCAGAACTCACTGAAAGCTTCCACAGCACTTTGTACATCCAGTGTTTGAAATATGGAATGTGGGTCCTACAGCAGGGCTTCTCCAGCTAGAAAGGGGTCCACCACATCTTAAAATTTCTTTCCACCAAAATTCTCAGTTGGGGTTTTGGCAGCAATTTCTTGCAGGTCTGGCTTGTCTGCCAAATATTCCTTAACTGTGGACTCCGCAGCAGTGTGATGAACTGCAGCATTTACAGAAGCATTACACAGCTTGTTCTGCTCATCCCTGTGTTTTTAAAAGTTAAAAATATGGAAGCAGGTATTGCAATAGAAATAAACTACAATTTATTTTGTATTGTGCTTCATAATTGGAAAGATCTCCTAATGGTACACAAATGAATAGAGAGCTGCCTTAAGGATGTAAAAATGCATTTACAATAGAGAGGGAATTATCCAGCGGGTTAAAGAAATTCTGCAATACTAGAAAATGTTAAGTAGAGCAGAGTTTAATTTTTATTCAAATATTAATACGGTATTGGTGCAGGAATTTGTAATACTTGGAGCGAGTTATTCTCTAATGTAGATTTAATTAAATAATAACTCATATTGACAAAATTTTGATAAACTTTTCTGTTTGAAACTGCTGTTGTAGGAAGCCTTGGCAATTTCAGTGTGCAAGGCTCACACATGTGCCATGTATGATGTTCTACTTTTCTGTTCTCTGCTTCAACACTGTGTCTGAGTTGGGAGCTCCTACATCACATTACTTCAAAATGGTTAAACAGCAAACTGCTACCACAGTGGAAAGTTTCCAATATAAATGCAGTTTGTAACTTTTTCCTCTTTTTTAAATGCTGCAAGGTGTGTTCTGTGAGTCATACATATTTCTAGCAGTAAAATTAATTTAGAATTAATTAGAAATTTAGATTTCTGAGTGCCTCAGCTTCTCTTCCCAAAAACATAGTTTTTGACCAAGTTGTCTAGCATTACTTGATTTACCAAGTTCTCTTTGTATGAGCTAATTCCAACACAGGTAAAGGTGGAGACAGAGCCCCAGCCCAGCCAGGGCCTCTTTTCACTGCAGTTGCTTGATTTTACTAAACCTGCTCCAGTGCTGCACTGACTGTAATCACTCCTGTGAGCAAGAGAATGCAGCTAAATGTTGTCTTTTGGCAGAACAGAAGGGGGGTCTCTGGGTTAGCACTGATTTGTAACTCACTTGTTCAGGTTTTGTGACAGTTTTCAGGCTTGCTTTAAAGGTAATATTATGGATACCATATTTTCTTCCATAGAAAATTTCAGAGATCCACAGTACTCTCTCTACTTTGTTTTACCTTCTGATGTTTCTTTCCCGTTAATGCAGGGAATTCTCAAAGACGAAAACGACATTAACATGCTTGGAGAAGATTTCAGGTTGGCTTACCAGCAGAGAAGAGGTAATGAACTTCCAGAAGAGAGCTGAACCTTCCCCCAGCTCAGCTCCTGCTTTGCCACTAGGTGTCAGCTGATTCCCAGTGAAAACTTCCATTTGCTTTTAACAGTGAGGAATTCCTTTTTATAGCATTAAAAGCCTTCATTTTAAAACTCAGGTTCTAAAGGGATGAACAGTTAGGTTTATACAAGTGTGTGCTTCACTTGCATTTTTCACCAATAAACTGTTCTGGAGTTCTCACTTATTCTCACTTAGTCATGTAGTAATGCTAGAAATGTTTTCTTTAGCAACACAGCAGAAACCTGACCTAGCATGTGTATTCCTGTCTGGACTAAAGGATTCTCCTAATGCACTAGTTCGGGTAAGATGTGGCTGTACTGGCATTACACTGCTACAATCCTCATCCAAATGTAGTGTGTCTCATCTCCACGAGGTAGGTCTGAGGTACTTCACTGGTAGGACCTGAGCAGAGATGTGGCATTCTGAGGTCAGAACTACTTTTTATACCTTTCTTTCAGTGCATAATCTGACTATTTCTGTCCCATGTTCTTACTCACTTACTCTGAGGGAAGAATCCATTGAAATAGTCTGGCAGAGGTTCATGCAAGCGGCACAGGCTTGTATTGCTCCTGTTCATTAATGTGCACAAAATAAGCTCAGCTCATCTACCCTGAATCTGTTTTCTAGTTATTGATTACAAAGATGACTAATGACATTTTGAAGGATGTAGTGCTTGTAGAACACCTGTGAATATGCAGTCATTGCTCCTGCCTGTATCCCAAAGAAGTAGCTGAGGGCCAGGGAAAGGTTTACTACTTTCACCTTGATGGAAGGAACAGTTTTACACCACAGAGCTCCATGGGACTGTGGAGTCTGGGCAATGAAGGGCAAGTCTTGTGTATGGTTATGCCAGCCAGGGGCTAAGATGTAATGGCTAAAACAAGTTATGGTCATTTCTATAAAAGAGCTGTTGGTGCTTAAATTAGATGCCAGACCAGCAAGCTTTGAGGGGAGATCTGTTACAGAGAACAGACAAGGCCAATTTTCCAACCACGTGTTTTAAAAAGGACATGACATTTTCTTCTCAACTGGATCACTGGTTTGTTTATTTCTATTGCAACAAGGAATTTTCTGAGACTAAATCCTGACTTCCTTGGACTGAATATTACCATAGGTAAGGTGAAGTTTTAAATGCTAGAACAGAGCAAACTGATAACAAAGTTCACTTGTTGGAATATTCCTTGCATGGTCTGTACTTCTCTGCTCCTTACAGAATGGACAGTTTGGCCTGACAATGGAGTAGAAATCTGTGTTTCATATGACATTACAACACAAGCTATCAGGCTTACCAAAGTTAAACTACTTAAATACAAGCAAAATCAACAAAATCAATTCAGTGGGATATACAGTTATTAACTATTAACAAGGACTCATATAGTCTCAAAATAATGTATCATCTGACTCATCTTTCAAACAGAAGTTATTTAATGGGATCAATAATTTCCCCACTCAAGAGCTTTCATGAATTCCTCTTCGGTGAAAGAAAGCATCTTGGCAGCTTCAATGTGCATCTAAAAAAAAGAGAGCAGAAGGTAAAATAGTGTGAATGACCAACACAAAATCCTGGCTAGCTGGGATATTTTATGAGTTTTAATGAAGCACAGAAATTCCTGAAAATCTGACAACTCTTGTGACTGCTGAAGAACACATATAAGAAAACTGGTCCATGTTCTCTCAAGTAAATATACGATTTAGCATTAAAGCTGTTACAAAGCAAATCATCCTACTCCTGATATTTAATGTCTTTGGGGAATTTTTTTCCCTCTGTCATTCTTCAGGCTCTGTCTGCTCTGTGCATCTGAACCTGCCACACAAATACTACACATATAGCCTAAATCAGGTTTTTCTAATTCATTCAACAAAAGACCTGTTTGAAACAGACTTGAAGTCCTTCCACTGATTGTGAACACTGAGCACATGTGAGCTTCAGCTGCCCTTCCCCAGGGCCTTCTGCCAGAAGCTGCAAGGGGCAGGGTTAGCCCCAGTCTCTTCCATGTTCCTCCAGTCAAAGTCTCTTCAGAAAGGACAACTCACAGCGTCCTTCTTCTGTGAGTAACACTTTTGGTAAGAAAAGGTAAGTGGCTTTCTCTCCTATCTGCAGTTCTGATTCAGCACGTGTAATTGTTTAAAAATTTATTTAATGCAGTTTGTGACATTTGTCTGAGACCATGGGTTTGGTTCCCAGTCGAACAGAAATACTGCTCTGTGACACCCATTTCAGTTAATTCATTTTCCTGAGGGGACAACAAACTACCTCATCTGGAAGAACATATTGTGAGTGAATGCTGTGTAGTTTTCATTCTCAAAATAAACCTGCAGAGCTAGAAGGGCCAGTCGAAGGCTATGCTAGCACTGTTGCTGTTGGATGAATCCCCAGGATCCCCTCTCATCCTTTTACTGCCAGAAAAATTCTCTCGCACTGGAATACATAAGCAGCCCCACTGCCTCTTATTCCACTCACCTGTCCTCCTTTGCCCTGTGTTGGGGAGGTGTTCTAGATTCAAGGGTGTAGTTTCATATTGCAATTCCCAGTTCTTAGGATAAATGTGTATATTTTGCACCCTGAAGTTGCCACTTCATACAGAACTATTCTTCCTCTAGGGCCTCAACAGCTTCCAAAGTGTTTACTAAATGTCTGGTGGATCACTGAGTACTCAAAGGGTAAATAAAATGTTCTACTTTCTTATCCTAAGGCTGGCCCTTCTTAAAGAGGGTTCTGCTCAACAAGCCACCATACATTTAGCTGTCTCACAGCTTTGATTTGAGAGTGCAAGAAGTGCATTGACACCATCCCAAAATGAATTCCATGAGATCCAGCCGAGTAAGCAATTGGAGGTGACCCACCCTGTGGTGTTAAGGTCCTGTCCAGCCCACAGCTCTACATGGCTCATGCAGCCTCAGAAGGAAAAGTGATGGAAATGACTGCACACATCCCAAGGATTTTAAGTGAAAAGTGTGATGGAACTAGTAAGTGGAAAATCATTTGATTTGGGCAATATCTCTTAGTATACAGTCCTCTCATTTTAATTTCCTTCCATGTAAACTCACAGTTTTCAGGATTACTGGACAGCAGACACATTTAGCTAGAGGTTGTTAACTGAAATACAGCCGGTCTTCTCCTTACCTTTTGTCTCTTCAAAATATCAATTAACTTTAATTGCTTTTTAAAACCTGTAATTAGCTCTCCTTTTTGTTTTTGCAGTTTCTTGTTTTCTGTTTTTAATTCTTCGATCATTTTGAGTTCTTGGTTAGCTACATCCTACCAAGGGAAGAAAAGGAGAAATGTATTAATAATGAAAATGGTGCTTTAACCAATGAAACCTGGCATTATATAAGGAAATGACAAACAGTAGCCACACATGACACCTCTGAAAAGAAACATGATTAATCAAAATACTTCCACATTAAAACTTAGAAAAGAAAATCTTGGCAGTAAGAGCCATGGTTTGCCTATGTCTGTATTAGGTATGTATGTGTATTTCTCCTTCTTTCTAAACATGTTTTATTTTCACACAAATGAGGAAAATCACAAAGGCTTTAACTTCATTCTGTGCATTTCTTCTTCCTGCAGAGGTTGCAGTAGTATCCTCTAAGATACCATTGAGGCCTTTTGTGACTTGCTCCAAGTTAATTTTGGGGATGCCTGTAAGAGATACGAAGCTTCCACAGCCCATGAAGCTTTTTATCTCTGATTACTGAGTGATTTCAGACTGGGAATTGTTTTCTTAAGCCATAGTACCTTGTTGCTTTGCTTCAGTTTATTCAGCTCCGCTTTATACTTTTCCACTTCTTCCAAGGCCCTGTTTAAACGAACCTCTGTTGCACTCTGAGTGGCTGCAGCCTGCTTTTGGGCACGCTTTAGATTCTCCAATTCCTATTTAGGAAGCAAAGGACAAACCCAATAAAAAAATCATGAATAATGGTGTTCTAATGAATCCTGTATCAACAACACACAAAAAGGGCTCACCCTTGAAAGCTGAAGAGTCTGTGAACTTCTATGGCCTGCAGATACAATCTGTCTCAAAGACAACTCTAACATTAAAGCATCTGCTTTTCCTTTGAAATCTTGAAAAAGGATCTTTCTCATCTTTATCTTTTTTAAGCTTCTTTTGGAGTAATTGTGAAGCTGATCATATAAGACCACAGGATCAACTGAAAAACCTTGTATGATCAGTCAGAAAAAGAGAAAAAAATATCCCTGTGCCTACTCTGTGGCAGATTTTGGAATGGTGGCTCATGTTCCCAGCTGCTGCTTCCCAGCTGCTCCTTTCACCTCTTTGCCCCAGAGATTACTACCTGCAATTACCACCAAGAAGTTAAAGCAGCCTATTGAAGACGGCTGAGGGTAGTAACTATTTCATCTGGCAGAAATTAGTTTGAGTGTTATGGCACCAATCAAAGCAGTTGTCTCTTGACTCTGCTGACAATATTTCATAGTGCCCTAAGTGGGGAAATGAGAGAAAGACCAAGTTTAGGAGCAGAATAATGAGACTAAAGATCAGCGAATATAGATAATACACAAAGTAAAAAAAAAATAAACAATTCTGGCAGAAAGAGCACATCTTGTATTTTATGAGAAAGAAATAGACTTTTTCTTTAAAGTATCAAATTTTTAGTAACAGGCATAGAAAGATTCTTTTAACCAAATCAAGGTAGAGAGGGGGCTTACTGATAAGGAGGTGGCCCTCAGACTGCCACATTTCTGAGTAATTGTTCTATTTTCTCAATTCTACATCTGTTCTGTGGTGGTTACTCAAGACTTCTACATCATTTATCCAGGAAATAAATACTAATGGACCTCTTTATCTTGTATCAAGATGATGGAGCTGTGAATAAAGTCTACAACATCTTTTGTGCTATGTATTTTATTCTGCATTAATATGAAAAGCTTTGGAATACAGTATTTCAAGCATTTAATGACCAAAAAAAAAACCAGTCTACATGCAATGCAAATTACTTATCAGCTAATCAGGTCACTTAATGAAAGAATTCTACGAATTCTTTTAGGGATTTTTGACATTTACTGTCACACATAATATCTTATCAAGGACTTCTTTGCAAGTCATCCAGTGAGGGTATATTGTTAAATATATTCAACTCCAAGTTTTTAATCTTAAAAATGCCCGAAATAAATGTTTTATTTTGTAACTAGGCAAGGTTTCTGCCATTTCTTCAATATTTTAAGTCAAAGCTGGATTAGTTTCCTCATATGTTTCTCTAAGAAGGTGGAGGATAAACTACTGTGTTTTAAAATTGCAACCCATTTCAGTTTCTGGATTTTCCCCACTGTTCTGCCACAGCTGAGGCACTTGAGTAGCAGCAGGGGCTGTGATGGCCCACAAGTAACCCTCACCAGGCCTTCTGTCCTCCCAGCAGCAGCGTAGGCAGCACTGCTATCTTTAGGAAGCTCTGCAACACCTCCCCAAAAAACAGTTTTGAGAGAAGGTGTACTTAACATCAAGCCTTTCTTCAAGGCAAGCGATAAACCCCTGCACAAAAGCTTAAAATGAGTCAGAGTACCACTTTGGTGTTTCCCAGACCACTATCTAACATTATAGCTCAGCTGAACAAGTGAGAGAGAGCACAAAGCAAGGAATGTTCTTGTAGACCAGTGGTGAAAAAGAGATGAGAGTGGTGATAGCATTTATTAGATCAGATAGACAGAAAAAAATTGGAGTGCTGGAAAGAAAAAGGTGGGAATTTCTGGGAGCATCATAATTCAGTTACTGCCTTAGGTGGGTGCTGCAGCAGTAATGTTTACAGAGACCGAACACCAAAAGAATAAAATGTAAAAATAACAAAGTAGTTACCATATTTCAGGTAAACTGTGAAAAGCAGGTGAGAATCTTTGCCTGGGCACATACAAAAAGTACCTGGGCAATTAATGAACTTAGAAAAACTTGATAATCTAAGGAGTTTGGGCAAGCATGTATCACACCTTAGGTCTACCATCATTTGCGTTGCAACAACAGAAGAAGCAATGAAAGCCCCAAAATTTCCTTTGTGCTCTTTCAGCTATACAGAAAACTTTCTCTAGACTGAAAGAATCGGGAGAGTTTAGCAGCATAGTTGTATCACTTCAAGCCTGTGTGCACAGGAAATTGCTTTTAAACACATCTAGAATTAATCTACACTACATTAGTTAAACAGGGTTGAATAATACTTGATATCTAAAAAATACAGCAGTTTTTAGACTTCTAAATCCATAGGAGATTTAAGCAGTTACTGCAAAATTATTTTTACATGCATGCTTTTTGCAGTTATACAGTTTATTACAGCAGAAAAAAATATGTAAAATAACTTCTGAATTTCATTACATATACTTGCTTTTTCTGCAGTCTTAGTATTTTCAAGGACTACCACTATTTTTCATGACCATGACTGATTGTCAGCCTTGATGAATTTTAGAAAACACAGCCTATGAGGAACAACTGAAGCGAGTGAGGATGGTAAATCCAAAGCAAAGACCAGTGAGGGAAGTGACCATGTTCTGGATATGGTACCTGTACAGTGGAAGTGAATAAACTTTTCATCCTATTTCCTAAATACTTTCTAACTGTGACTGTGTGCAAGGAAGTGGTGGAAATTGCCATTCCAGAAGGCTTTAAGTACAGGTTAAACAAATGTATGTCCTGGATGATTTGAATACAATTTGTCCTGTCTTTTCCTAGAGAAGGAACTAAATTACTGTAAATCTCTAGGCCCTATTAACTGTGAGCTGATGAGTAGCATAAATACGAGTACTGAATATTTTTCCTCACAGAATCACAATCAGTATAAGGGAATTTAAAACCTCCAAGTATCTGCACAAAAAACCCACAAAGTTTTAAAATGCCAGAAGTACAAAACATTAAGATACAAGCATGCCCACACAAATCCATCCTATGATTCAATGGAAGTAAGAGACTTTGATGGGCTGAGCTGTGTTCTGTTTTCCCCAGTTTTTTAACTGAAACATTCTCCCGGCTGTTACATGAACCACCCAACACTGTATGTATTACATGGGTTTGAAGTTAGCCTCTCTAGCTGTGAGTAATTAAAGGAAAAGACATTAAGATTAGGTTCCAAAGCGAAGCTTAGGTTCCAAACAAAGCAAGCAGTGTGTGCAGCCATCTGCTGCGCCAGGCACTGTGTGTGTGGGGCAGCGGCAGCCGCGCGCGCTCGGGCTCAGCACTGCAGGGCCTGCTTTTCCAACAACAAACTCATCCCTTCCTCACCTGCAGAACATACTACCATAAGCTGCAGGTGCTTTAAAAAAAAAGTGTTAACTAGGTTCTATAGCTTACAATAGAATTTACAGAAGCAATGTTTAAAAATTATAATTAAAACCCAAAAAATGGAATTTCCTTGCACTTTTCAGGATTCCTTTTTAAATCTGACAGCGATTTCTGAAAAGGTAGTTCTGTCTCTTGTGTGTCTTTTACATAGGAATTTAATTTTAAAATGCAGACGTATATGATTGCAGAAGCAGAAGAAAAGCAATTAGGAAAATATATTATTTCTTCCTTTAAAAAAAAAGATTAGGCCATTTAAAAATACAATCTATCAATTAACAGACATTGAATAACTAATCAGATCTTTGGACACAGCTCTATCAGTCCATCAGGCAACAGAGGGTAATTTTATGTGGATTTTTCCCTTTCTTTGAGATAAATGAGACTAATATCTACAATACCTTTTCTAGTGCAGTGACCTCTTGTTGTAACCCTTCAGTTTTTTTGTTTGCTTCTTGTGACAACATTTTGTACTTCTCAGTCTGAGACTGCTGCAGGCTGATTGTTCGTTGCAGTCTTGTGTTTTCTTCTTGAGTATCCTTGAGCCGAGTTTCTAAATTCTGATTTTCATCATCCTGTATGGCAGTAATTGGCAAAAAACTCCAACTAAATTATTGCAAGGAAGTAGGAGGGTAATGTGGTAGTAACGTCTTGTAAATAAAAGGCAGTAAGAATATATGTGCTGTAGATTTAGAAAGAGCAACAAGTAAGACTAAGAAAACAAAACACCATTTTACAAAGATAATACTTTAAAAACCATTAACACCTTTCTCGTTTAATATTCTGAAGTCTTTTACTTGAAACTGTCTTGTAGCAGTATGTAAAACAATACTCAGAGCTCAAAGGTTTTGAAAATAATCAAAATGTTAGAGAATTATATGAATAACAGTGGCACATAGATATTTTGTGACATTTTTGTGAGAATAGCCAAATCCACATATTAGGAAAAATGACGAGAAAAAGAAGAGAATATAATTACTGATAAACCACTCCATTATGTTTTAGGAGATTATCTGGTTTTGACTTAAAAGCAAGCTAATGATCGAGGATACATCAAGTATTCCAATTTAAGATTCTCTTAACATGAAGTGAGTCCTGTCTTAGATTCATGACCTACTGGCAATTACATCCCACATTAAGCATTATAATTCGAGGCATTTTTCTTTTATAACCTTTCAAACATTGTAAGTGAATGCTAATGTCGATTATTTCAGAGACACATTATGCCCTGCTTTTCTTTAAGAAAAAGAAACCACGGCACATACAGAAATGGAATTTCTGTGAAAAAAGTGTCTCACTGCTCTTCTCTCAGTCCCTTGGAATACAAGCTTTCCACCTGGGAAATGTGTGTGCTTTATCCTAAGCTTCTCATGACTTCATGCACCTCAGAAACTCCCACCTCTTTAAATTTAAACAGATTTACTGCTTCCTTATAACAATTGAACCGTGAATTGGAACCAAACCCAGAATCTATCTCAAGGCTTTGCCAAAATGAAATTTTTGTGACCTTCTAAATGTAATAAAGTTATTTTCACACCAGGGAAACTAGAACACAAAATGATACATTTACATACAAAGTGCTAAGGGAGCAGGACAAGAATAAGTACAAGGTTGTCTTCTGTCATCTGCTACAGTAACTGAATTCTGTAGTGATTTTTGGCATGGAATGATGAAGTTCAATAGCTACTGACAAAATTACGTTTGATTAGAAAATGAAAATGTCTTTAAAATCTAATGTACCAACTTTCCTCTGATCACAGCATAGAAGTATTGAAATGCAGAAGCACCTGTGTTGATAAAAATAAAATACAGATATAAAATATCAAAACCTAATTACTTCTAAAGATTTTGTTCATGTACTTATCTCAAAAAGCTCATTTAATATCATCCTGTTCCTTAATGCTAAATTAAAAGCTTGTAAGAAAATATATAGGTGTTTTGCCATATGTTCTTAATGTCATCATCACATTTAGGCCTGGGGAATAGGTGGAAAAAAGCATTAAGAGTTAAGAGACCACAACTAAAAATAATCCAGTTATGTGAAATGGAAAGTTAGTTCAAAAACCACGCCTGATTACAAATATGTGAATAAGAAGTGATGTCTCTGGCAGACAGATATGAACTACATAAGTTTCTACAGTTCAAGAGCTGTTTGAGCATCACTGCCAGGCAGTACAGATCATAAAACTCACTTGTACATTCTAACAGTGAAATATCAGTGTAGCTTCACAATGCTTTAAGTTCACTCTGATCTGCCCAAGTATGTCATTCCAAATATTGTCCTCTGCATCAGTTGCACTCTTTAGAACAGAGAAAGCCTAATTTCTGTTTTGATTACAATATTCCATTTAAAATGGAAGCTCTTTCCACCCTTTGATCCATGGATGACACCAAAAGCACATGACTGTATTTCTCAAGATTTTCTATTTCTCAGGCTGTTCTATTTCTCATTCTACCTCAAACATCCATCTCATCCCAGCAGCCAGCTCTGGCACCCCTCCCCTTCTCTCTGACCTCCACAATCTGCATTTTGTTGCTGTTTCTTCCTCCTTTTTCTCAGGCTCTGCTTACCTTCCCAGAAGTGATGGTTTGAGACTTTGCAGCACCACAGTGGCCCTGCAGATGGGACATGCCTTTGTTCCCAGTGGTTCTTTCCTGCCCCAAATTATTTTCCACTAAGTGCATTTTACAAGCTTTTAGCCCAAGATCACACAGAAATTACCACCCCTGACACTAAATTTGTATGGTATTTTAAAAAAATAAAACTTTAATTCTTCAAACTTGAAAAAGAAAAGTTGAGAGAATTCTGTTTTGGGATTCTTTGTTAAAGAGGAACCTATTCCACTTCTAGATTAAAAGATTAATCTCTTACCTTTTTCCTGCATTCAAACACTACATTTGCCAGGTCTTCCTGCGTCACACGTAACTTTGCCTTAAGAAGTCTGATTTGAGCTTCTGTGAACATAGAAAGTTACATTTAATATACACAAGTACTCTATTCAATGCAGAAAAGAACCAAAACTGGTGCAAGAACTCACTTTCAAGTTCTTATATTTAAAACCACTACATTGTTTATAATTATTGAAGAGAAATAGGCAAATAAAAACTCAGATTTCTAAAAAAGTGTTTGCAGGTTTCTCATTCTTAGGCAAAGCTTTGTATAGCCTTTTTTCCTTTTAATGACTGAAGTTGACGTCTTTAAAATAATAAGATTCGTAATGCTCAAAACTGAAACTTACTGAAAACTTGCATCATACCATGCTGTACATGGCAGCACTTCTTGAGTTTGAAGTCAACAAAACTATATTGTAGGGCATGTCTACATTGCAATCCAGCTTGAGCTGCAACTTCTGTAGTTACAGCCAAAGTAAAATTTTAACTTTAATTTATTCCTTGCATAACAAGGAATTCAATGTACTGCAAACCCCTCCTAACAGGTAAATATCCCTTCCACACAGTAGTCTATGCTTTTTTTAAAGTACACTGCTAATATTCTTCAACTGATAGTTTAAAATTAAATCCATGTAATCAGATTTTTTTCCAAATGAAATACTTTCCTGCTTTTGGACAGCTGAAGAAATAGACTGGCACGACAAAACAAGCTGTGTGTGAACAGTCTGTTCTCATACTACCTATTCCCCAGATCATTCACAAGGAACTTCCGCTGGACTTCCTCAAGCATCAGGTATGGAAATAGTCTGAGGATCAAGCTGACTAACACAGGAATAACCACTATTCACATTAGTTACAAGAGAAAAAGAATAAAATGAAGGAGAAGGATCTAGAGCTAAGAGTGGAGAAATGGATGGGTACACGTGTTCATTTGCTGTAACAGGATTTTGTTTTATTTCACCCACCTTCCCTCATCAATTGCAGCTTAAGCTCTAACTCTGCAGAGGCCAATAGTAAGTACAATTTAGGAAAACACTATGAAAAGGTAAGATACAGGCTGACATTTATTCCTCCTGTTATATCCTTGCTAGCTTCTGGTAACTAGTAACTATCAAGATGAAGACCATAATGAAGCCTTCAAGTTTATTCCCCTCCCAGGTACTTCTATACTATTAAGTTATTTGATTTTCTTCATAAAACATACTGTAGTTCGGCATTTACCACATCCTGTGGCAATGAGCTGGCTAATTTAATTATGCTTTATGTGAAAGAGAAACACTTTGTGTACCTTACTTTAAATCCAATTTAATGTGGCATTTACTAGTATTTGCATTAGAGAAAGACAGCTTTCCCTTTACCATTACTGTTTTCATTACAGAACATTCATATTGCCTTTAATTGTTTTGTTTTCAAACTGAAAATTCAAATTCAAGCTGTTCTACACTTCTCATTGCACTGCACACTCTGAACATGTATCTTTGCTAGTTCTACATCCTGGATTTGAGGTAGGGTGTGCAGAACTGTGCCATCCTCAAGATGGGGTAGCATCAACTATATAATAGCATAATAGCAACAGAACAATATTTGGTTTTCTGCTATCTTCAGAAGGATTTCTAAAAATTCATTGCCTTTTCCACAGTGAACAGGAAGTAAGCTCATGCTTCTGGAGATTATTTAGTTATCACTAATTAAGGTAAGTCCAGCTCAGTAGTAGGTGTAACTGGAGTTGTGTAGTAGGTGGGATGGGAAAGCTGTGTGTTCTGTCAGTATTACTTTGCACTCTTTAATACAGAATATAAACTTGTGCTCATCAGCTCACTCAGTACTATGAGATTCTTTTGCAATACTTCAGCATCAGTTTTAATTACTCCAAAATCTTTTTTTTGTAGACAAATTTCTTCACCAGCTATCAATGTAAGCTCCATGACAGATTCCTCTAGGGTTATACCACTGCCTGTAAAAACTGGTTCTTTTTACCATTTTCTTTTTGGCTCTTTTACTCAGCTATTAGTCCACAGACAGCTTCTGTCCTGTTCATCTGTGTGTCATTAAGAGCACTTAGCAATAAAACCTGTGAAAATGCAAGTGCACAACTAGAACCAGATCAGTCTTGGGATGTGCCCATGATTCAAATAATCTGAATTCTGACAAGGGGTAAAGATAATTAAACAATTAGCTTCCCAACTGTCAATTTTAATCACCTGATGAGGCTGAAAAGGGCGAGAATCACTTAAGACGGCCTTAGGTTATAAAGTAACCAATGATTTAGGGGCTGGTAAACAAGAAAAGGACATTGGAGAGACTCTAATACCCTACAAGAACAAACAGATTTCTTGAATTCTTGAGACAAGATGAAGATTAACATGACATGCAACAATACATTCAGGTATTTTATTCCTATGTGTAAGGGTATATTGGATAAAAAGAGAGCTTCATGTTCAGCCTTCTCTATGTCGGTGTGCTTCTATCATTGCACAGAGTTACTGCAGAGTTGAATTATAACCCCCCAAAACAGTCTCAGACTAAAATAATGTCTAAGCTACTGTGTTGGTAGAAAAATGGCTGTACCGTGGTAATCTGTGATCATGAAATAAAGACAGGGAAAACAATTCCAGAAAGAATGCTGCAAACAGCTCAAGGAAATGGAAATGCTATGGAACCCTATCAGCACATTGGCCTAAATAGCTGGGCACAGGGACACAGGCCTAAGGAATCCATTTGGAGATTCCCACTGAGCCCTCTCTGTAACAGGGCCTGCTTATTACCTGTGCCTGCTTCCTTGTGAACACCCTAAGTGTTCTGAGAGTCTGACACTGCTGGAATGCTCTGCAGTAGCTTATTTACCACATTAAGGAGGCATTCAGAGCATTTGAAACAGTCCATATCAAATTCGAAATGCAAAAATCAATGCAGAGGATTTTTATTTCATCATTAAAGTTACAGAAGCAATCCTCAATACTCCAATAAATGCCCTTGGTCCCTGATTACAAGGCACCAGTAATAACTCTACTTGGGTTAACTCACAGTAAGTCTTCTTGAGTTGCCTTGAATTAATTTGATGTAAGTTTCCAATGCAAGCCAAAGCAATTTCTTTTTGGTTCAGGAAGAAAACTATAAAAAAGTTATCTGAGGATCTGTTATGGAAGACTTGGTAACAGAAGATGTGCATAGAAGTACATGAGGTTAGAAACCAAGCTATTTCTGTGTTGGCATGCTTGTTGACATCAAGCTGTTAGATTAAAAGGAGAGGGCTCAGGCACTTCCAGCTACTGCAGCGAATCTCTGACTTCATGCTCACTTTAGCATTGTAAGAAACCACACAAACTCACTTCTATCACACCAGAGCCAAAACCACAGATGTGTGTCATGCCTTTAGCCTCGCTAGCAAATGCTGCAATCCCTCCCCTGTTCTGTTTCTAGGACAGACATAAACACACCATTTGGAGTGGGAAAATATCTGGAGGATTCTAATTCAAGCACTGTAGCTGAAACACTACCTCATTTCAGCCACTTGCTGAGATCCACAGCACTGGTCTGAGAAAAGGCTTTTGCCTCTAAAGGCAGAGTCTGCAAAGACTGGAGCTCATCTTTTTGGAAATACAAGCTTAGCATCCTGTACTTCTATTTCCCCAGTGAAATGAATCAAATGTTATGCACTTATCCAACATATGTAACCATCCAAATACCTCACTACAAAGGTGGAAAGGAAGATAAAAATTCACTTTGCCACATAATCATTCATATGTGACCTAATCTTCCTCTAGGACTAGGTAAAGAGGAAAAATCTTCTTTACCTTTCCCTTTAAGTTATGGGCTTTAGAATTTTCCCTGTAATTTTTACAGAAACTCCTTTTTTCTCTCCCAGAAAAACCTATTTCTAACAGACATGAAGCAAGAATAAAGATACTAACCATGGAAGGAAACTTACCTGCTCCCATTTCATTTCCAACCCTTGGAATAGTATCATCATCTTGACAGTCTGGTAAGACGCCTTTCTTTAGTTTTTCTTCAACTTTGCTTATTGTTTTTGTTAAAGAAAAACCTATGCAATCTTCCAGTACTGCAACACCATCAGCACTCTGTACTTCCATGTTTCTTATTTTTGAACTAAAAAAATGAAAACACTAGATTTTAAATTTATAATACATCATATTTTCGTAAAATATTTCTTGTATTTGCTATTTTTAAGAGTGTAGTTATTTACCTAATGCAATTTCATTACCTGCATTCATGCGAAAGATGCATCAATGGCAATTTCTCATTTGCCTTCTGTAAGACACCTTTACTATATTCCACATAATTACAGGATTTTATATACTATAATGTAGACGGCAAGAAGGAGAGGACTGTTCCCTTGGCTTTAGGTGCTGTCCTGGGGTGATTCTCTATCCTCCATTGTAATTTCTGCTCTTTCCACTCCCCACCACGTTATCTTGTACAACTCTGTTGCCTGCCCCTGGCTGTAATCCTACCTTATGACAATTTCTGCATCATTATGCCCAGCCTAGGAAACTTCACTGATCCTAGAAGATGCATATCAACATCTTCATAAAACCAAAACACAGGGTAACAGAGCACCTACACAGGGTAACTCCTCAGCTTTCTGCTATAGAAAGGTGATCTTAGTTTTCATAGGGTCTGAAGCTCCTACGTTCTTATTCCAATATATCCTCATTCCAGCCTCCAAACTCCTCCTAGCTCCTAACTTTATCCCACAACTTCTGGATTGCCCCACAGGTTCTTTACCTGCACAATTCCACTTCCAAACCTCATCATGGGGTGCCTGCATAACAAACTCCCCTGAACTACCCAAGGGAGGTCTGAAGAGTCTCCAGGGATTCTCATTTCCTGTAAGACAGCCTTGGCCTCTGTCAGTTCCATGTCCTGCCACCTTGCAGATAATTTTCATCCTGTTTTGGTATTATGCCATAATTCATGGCACTTTTAATTTGCTTCCAAGATCTTACAGATTTTTTGACTCTTCTCTCTCTGTCCAGATCTCCATTTCTTGGTTTTACAACCTTGAATTTGCTACCTACACAGCTGAAGCTTCTCATCTGGGAGCCTCTGGAAACGGTGTTGTATAACTGAGCCTCTTGTCCTGAGAGCCCAGATTCACTACAACAGAGGATGCCCTCCAAGGCACCAGTCTGATCACAAATCAGGTTGTAGCACCCAAGTGTGCTGGCCCAGGCTGCCTCAGGTGCTCTATTTTTGCTCATTGGGCCTCCTTCCACTGAAGGAGTTCACAGAATTCAGCTATCAGCCTTGAGAAGTGCTAAAGCAGAAAGCAGCAGTTTCATTGCTGCAAAATTAATCACATATTTCCACGGATCATTTTGGTGCAAGTAAACAGGGATAGCCACATGGTGGAGCTGATTGAGGAAGACCAGAAGTTCGAAACATTTATTTGTATAAATATAAAAGCATACATCTATAAAATAACTTAGCAGACAAAAATAGCAACTAAAAGACTTCATGACAAACCAAATGAGATGTTTGATATACCTTGAAGTTGTTCTTTTCCCCTTACTTGCAGAGTATGGTCTGTTCTGAGCTGTGGGCACAGAAGGAAATTTCTTCTTGTTTTCTACCTAAAAGTTTTTTCAGAAATTAGTGGGGTATTATTAATATTATTGAAATACTTTTTTCTAGTTTTGCATGGGTTTTTTTCTTCTTCTTCGTATACCCATACTCAAGGATAGTTTTCAAAGTATGCTTGTCAAACTTTCAGAATGACCTCTCAATTTTATTTGCACTCATCCTTAGCTTGCACCTTTTATGTCTATATGCCCTAACTGTAATACACCCAAACAGTCATTGGCTTGTGGGAGGTTTTCCACACATACTCATATTAAATCTATGCACAAGCAAGGCTCTGAGCTTTTAACAAGTTCTTAATTATTGGACTGTCATCATACCATCAAAAATATAATATTTTATGCATTATTTTAATCTTATAAAGTCCCCATGAAGGAGGATTTAACAATATATCTGTTACTTTCACCCAAACATTCTTAAAAAAATAGAGGGTTTTCTACTGTATTCTGATAAATAATTATAAATAACTGCTGATGGTATTTTAGAAGCTTCAGCTCACCTCATGAAAGTTTCAATATAGTTGTAGTTAGAGACTATTGAGATTGTTCCTAATCTCATTTTTCCATTATATTTTCTAAATTCAATGACTACTTGTTTAATATCTAGACGATATTAAATACACTAGTATACACTAGTACTTGCCTTTAGTATTATACAGGTGAGGGAGGGAAGAAAGCAAAAAATTACTTATGTTCTAATATTTTTCACTTGGAATTCTTAAGTTGATGTTCAAAACACTGAACATTTCTCTCAATGCTGAAGAGAAAACAGAATATAAAAATTAAACATTATGTAAGTCCACCTGACCACCAGTGGCACTGAGGAGCCCCGGTAACACTGTCCCTCTAGCAAGGCTTTGGATCACTTCCCTTCGGCTTGGCACCCATGTAAGTCCCCAGAGTAGCCTCAAAGCCAGAAGCCATTATATTTTCCAAATTATGCTAGAAAAGAATTTAACCAGGATAGTCTCGGTACCTTTGCAAGTGAGTGTGTAAGAGATGAAACTTCAGGACAGAGTGGATCTCTGCATTAAAAAAAAAAAAAAAAAAAAAAGAGTAAAAGTTCACTGATCTATAATAAAGTAAACACTTGGCAGTTAAAATAACCCCTCCCATGTCAGAATCAGGAGAATAACATTCCATATGTCTAGAATAAGCTACATAGCTAGGGTGGGAACATATACTGAGTTCAAGTATAAATCAGTCTCATTCACAGTCTGTCCAGTCGACCTCATTTTCAACCCAAATCACCTGGTGAGTCCGTGGAACCTAATACAACAGTACTGGTGTACCAGAATCCTGACCTTGTCTCTTGGAATTCAGGCTACTGCCTTGTTAGATCAGTGATTCCGTGTACCAGTGAGTACTGAGTCAGGAAGCAGAATTACCGCTTCCCCAGGACAATGCAGAACCAAAGGCTGCCAGCAGCTCACTGGGGAACACCTACATGCCAGAACCCCCCTGAGCTCACACACACAAAGTGAAGATAAACCAGTGTCCTCCACATCCTATGAGGAGCTGGCTGCACCTGTCCAAGCAGGATCAGACTGACTGTCGTCACCTCAATTGACAGGGGCTGTCAGAGGAATATGAGGTGCAGCAATTTATAAATTAAACCTCAGAGAAATTTCTCTGAAAGGAGTATTATAAATATGGTATCCATTTTACAGATGGGGAATAAAATGAAGAATAAAAAAAGAAAAGCAGCTTTCTTATCTGCTTATTTGGCTGACAACTGTGCTTTTTAGTAACTGAATATCAGGTTAAATTATTATTTTTCAAATCTACTGAAATTAAGCAGAATGTTTTAGCATACTGTGTACTATTCAGGTCAAATTCCTTGACAGATAGATATACAGATATAATTTTGCTTTCAAAATGAGTTATGTGAATGTATATTATTAAAAAAAAAGCTATTTTTAACTACCCTTTATAAATTTTTTACTTCAATTAAAATGCTGGCTTATAAAAGATTTTGAATAAAATTTAAATTTCTGGCTCATCAAGTCACCTAATTTTTTTGCCAGGCTGATTTGAGCAAATGTTTAGATCTTGCCTTTAAAAATTTCACAGACATTCATCAACAAGAATTATCTGCACAAAGCTCTGCATTAATCCAAAAAAAAAAAAAACCCACAAAAAGAAAACCCACCAAAAAAAAAAACCCCACCGAAAAAAAACAAAAAAAAAACCCCAATTCTCTGCCCTAACTAGCTAAACTAACTAACTAAAAAA
>WBMY01005916.1:3469446-3501636 GCA_013397315.1 Donacobius atricapilla
AAAAGGAAACCCCACAAAAAAAAAAAACCCACACGAAAAAAAACAAACAAAAAACCCCAACCAACACAAAAACCTGGAAGAATCATCTGTGTGTGGCTGGCAACAGACTTCAAGAATAGGATGATTAGGTTTTGTCTATTTACCCTATTTTCCTCAAGCTTTCCCCCTATTGGCTGGTTCTAGGACCATGCAGAAGGTGAGGATTTGCTGCCACGGAAATAGCAGCTCTATATGATTCTGAAAAACGTGAAAATACAACACGCTCCATACTCAATAAAGCAATTATGTTCTTTCCATCCACAGAGTAATTTGTTCACACTACTGTATCTGTTGTCTTAGGGTCGCCTTAAAAAAAACCAAAACAAAACGGAAAAAAAAAACCAAACACGANCGGCCCTGCCCAGCGCCGCCAGCCGGGCGCTGGCTGGAGAGGGAAAGTGTAAACAAAAGCTCATTGCAGTGCGCTCTCACCGCAGCTGCTTGGCTGCTAAGTAATTCAAATTTCCCTGCAGACAATACGCTGCAAGGACTCCGGAACAACTTCATTTAAAATATACATTGACTTGGAAAGTGACTTAAATATTTGTTGTCTTTTTTCTACTTTGCTTACTCATTTGTTTTTTCCATTCAACCCGTCATTTTTCCCCTGGATACTACCTCTTTCTTTGCTTCAGTTCCTCCCCTCTTTTCAGTTGCTTTAGTGTTCACTCTCCTTAAAGGAATCAATAGAAACTTCAACGAGACATTTCAAAAATATCTCAAATGCTCCCTTTAGATTTAAGGCCTGCTTGGACAATTTCAAAAGAGAAGAATTTTTAATTAAATATTAAATACTTGGAACTAATCTAATTGAATGGCCTCANAAAAAACCAAAACAAAACGGAAAAAAAACACCAAACACGAACAAAGCAAAACAAAAACCCCAACCTCACGGTATTCGCTCAAATTCTCAACTTGTTTAACCCTAATGGTTCTTTCCTGCTGCCCATCCAGGGCACCCCATGTTGAAGGCCCCCTCTCCAGCCGTGTGGCTGTACGGCCGGGGAAAGGGCTGGGGAAAGCCCGCGGGGGAGCACACACGAGCACCCCGAGGCCAGGGCAGCGGGGGAAGGCGCGGCTGCTCCGCCTCAGCCCGGCCCGGGGATGCTCCCGGCTCCNTGACTTGGAAAGTGACTTAAATATTTGTTGTCTTTTTTCTACTTTGCTTACTCATTTGTTTTTTCCATTCAACCCGTCATTTTTCCCCTGGATACTACCTCTTTCTTTGCTTCAGTTCCTCCCCTCTTTTCAGTTGCTTTAGTGTTCACTCTCCTTAAAGGAATCAATAGAAACTTCAACGAGACATTTCAAAAATATCTCAAATGCTCCCTTTAGATTTAAGGCCTGCTTGGACAATTTCAAAAGAGAAGAATTTTTAATTAAATATTAAATACTTGGAACTAATCTAATTGAATGGCCTCAATGTTCACTCATGGATAAGCAGTGTGCCTAATTCCTAGCACACATTTCTGTTTTTTTTCACGACAGCATGGGATTTCCAATCTTCTGTCTGGTAAATGTTTGCCAGAACACTATGTTTACCAGACTGTGGTTGTTTTAAGGTGTTTTACTTTAGGTTAGTACTTGGTAAGTCAGCTGATACTCTGACAAGCTAATTGCCCTTTTTGTTTCTTTTTTTTAAGTCTTCCAACACTTCAATTTATTTCTGATGTGTACCATCAAACCTAATAATTCCCTTTGTGGGGCTGAATCTTCCAATCACATTATTGAATAAAACAGCCCTAAAACTCAACTCTAGTTTGAAGTTCTCAAAAATTCTCTGTCTAATGTTCAAAATCCATCTAACAGAACATAAAACTAAAGTGAGATCCAGAATTTGTTTAAAAAGCATGATTGCTGATTAAAAAGCATGATCCATTTAAAAAGCATGACATAGGGACTGATAACACATTAAGTTTCTTGCCCCTGACTCCCTCATCTATGGCTTTAAAATAGGTCAGGAATAATTTTAATTATAGTAGCAAACTTTTGCTGGTAGTCAGGCTTCTTATCATAGAAGCTGACTTGCTGTCACACCTTTTTGTGTACTGAAAACCCCTTTTACTTTCAGAAAAACTCCATGACTTTGCTTCTATTCTACACAAAAGTAACTATTTGATCATCTTTATCAGACTTTCATATACACTATTTGAAAAGTTTCCCAACTGCAGCTTAACATTTGAAGCATTTTGTTGCCTGTTCCTGTATCTTTCTTATCCAGATTAGTGGCATCATAAATTTAGGAACCTACAGATCAGCTCCTTGATAAACTGTGTTATTAGTCTATCTCAAATTCACCCATTTTCCGCACTACCAATATACAAACCCTTGAACAACCAAGGAAGTAATAACACCCCTGAATGACTAAGGCAATACAGCCATGCCCCACTCCTGAGCTGAGGGGTTCGGGCACCCAGGCTGTGATCACCCAGGCCAAAGGCACGCGGGCCCCAGCACTGTCATGGTATCCACATTCCACAGGGTGGCAGCTCAATGTTTGCCTGTCTTAAGGTTTTGTGTTTATTTTCATCAAGCGTTTCCTGTCCCAGGAACATTTAGGCCAGGTTAAATGTGAACCAGTATCTATTCCTTCACTTTATCAGCTCAACTGTTAAAAACCATCCACTGCCAAGTGCCTGCTGTTTGGGACTGCAAAGAATCCTGTGACCGTACCTTGCTCTTTTACAAAGGTCAGCACTTCTTAATATCTTAGATAGAACATTCCAGCAAAATTATGCCCTCTTTGAAATAACAGGGAACAACACTTGCTTAGGATCACTCTTTCTTTAAGTAATAGGAAAAAAATTATGACTCCGCCAATGCAGTATGCAGCAGATAGATAAAACAGGAGCATGATTAGGACACAAGGTGTGCAGGATCAGTGTGAGGTTCCCCACTAATTATGCACAGCAGTTGTTAAGCACATACCTCTGTCTGTCATCTTCAGGTGACTTACTCTGTATTGAAACTGGCTGAGAGAGGATCTTCTGTTGGCCTTTCTTCGTTAAAAAAAGAAAAAAAAGTAGTTGATTTTTGGAGACTATAATCCATTAAAGATGAATGACCTATTTGTAAATCACAAATCCCAGTAACTACAGTCTACTATGGAAAAGAATGGAAAATACAGTCTACTGTGGAGAAGAACGTTTGAAACACAGAAAAAGATGTCTGAAAATGAAAATGACACTGCTGTTTTGTTGTTAAATGTGTATCTGTGCAATCTGGCAGGGCCATGTGGCATATTAAGTACCCTAAGAATATTTCATCTTCTGCTATATTTAGAGAAGAAAAAAACCAGTGGTTTTGTTGTTGCTATTTTCTAAAGGAAAGAGACTAGATGCTATTTTGGCCGTTTCATCTGCTCCTGTTCAAATGCCAAGCATTTAGCCTCAGCTTGTCATTGCTCAAGAGAAGAGTATGTTTTCACAGACCATAAAGTTGAAGTTTCAACAGTAGGAAAAGTGCATACAAGTACAGCTTTCCAGAATACTTAGTAATTTGATTTTTAAGCCCTGTTTATTTGAATGAGTATACTTTTAATGAATAATATGCAGAACACTTTCTCCAAACTGTTTTGGGTATAAACCATACCTGCCCTGTTCCCTTTTTATTCATTTGTCCAAGTTTCATATAAAGTCTTGACTCTGTTACACAGCCACACCAATGTTAAATGATAATACTGATAATAAACAGCAACTTTTTCTGTTTTGAGAAAGTTTCCTTCTTACTAAGTTCATGTTTTCTATTTACGTTGCTTATTCTTTGTATCTCTTTCAGCTTGAACAATGTAGATCCTATTCACTTGGGGGTTACTGTAACAGTATCTGGTTTTCAAATACTAATTTTTAGTATTTAAGGCATAAAACCACCAACAGATACTTTTCTTAAACAACTAAACAAGTTTTTAATGTGGTTTTATGTATATATCTGCACAAATGCTGTAGGCAGATGTGTGAATACCTACCTGATGAAATTACATAGAAATTATTTTTGAATGTGTTTTGAATACAAGTTTACAACTTTGAAAAGAAATAAATTAAAGCTTACCTTGCATTTGAAAGCAACAGGCTTTTAGTAGTCAGGGTCTAAATTTCTTTTGAAGCTCAACCCTGTATGCAGGTGAATCCAGACTAAATTACATAACAGTCTGCATAACCCACTCACCATTAGTTCTTCAGCCTGACGCACCAGTTTTTCTGTTTTGGCTTCTAATTCTGCATTCAGTCGCCTGAAAGAGTAAGAGTTTTTTGTCACTGAGTTTTTGAAAGATTTAAAAGGAATAAATGTGAGCATGACACTATTTTTGCCTGAACTAAGTGAAATACTAACGATTCCTACAAAGGAGTGCTGAAATACACTTCGAGGTATTAAAAAAGTCATGTTTCAACAATTTCCTGTGTTTCAGCCAAATCAATAGTAATAAAACACATATATTCATTAAACAGCAAGGTTTAGACTGTAACTGTGAGAGGTGAAGGATATGTTTGGTTTTGGACATGCCATATCTTAATACACATGTTATGTCTTTGTTTCCTACAAGTTTTCCATGTTTAACACAATCCTTCCTTTCAGTACACCCAGCAGCAGGGGTTAGGGAAGGACTCATGTATGGCTACATTGCTTATCACATATTTAAAGATGTGCTGCTAAATGGATGGACAGGTTAGAGGAGTGAGGTTCACACACGTGTGAATGCATGTGAATTCATGTTCATGAGGTTCACATGAGGTTCATATACATGTGAATGCGAGTTCATGTTCATGGGGTTCACATGAGGTTCACATACATGTGAGTGCATGTGAGTTCCTGTTCATGGGGTTCACATGTCACATACATGTGAGTGCGTGTTCACATACAGCCCCTGGGGCTGTGACTGCCACACTTGGAGAAGCGGCTCCCTATGCGCCCTCACCGTTCACAGTGGCTCCCTATGCACCCTTACCGTTACTAACAGGTAACAGGGACGGGGCATCCATTTAAAACCTTTACAGCTTTTAAGCTGGTTTTAACACGCTTAAGCTTGCATATAGTCACAATTTAGAACTAAAGTCAATAGCAGAAGTGCAGAAGAACCCATGTCCAGGCCCAGAGCCCGGCGGAGGCGGCAGTGTCCAGCGGCCCGGGCAGGGCCATCCGCCCTCGGCGGGGACGGAGCCGCGGCACGGGGTACAGGGGACAGGCTGCGCGCTGCTCCCGGCGGGCCAGGGCCTCCTTACTTGTACTGCTCTTCCTTGGCCAGCCATGCTCCGCTCAGCGCGTCCGGCCCCGCCAGCGCCTGCGGGCTGCCGGCCGCTCTCCGCACCTGCGGGGAGGATGNGCCGGGCCGCGCCGATCGCCGACATTTTGTCCGCGCCGAGGCCGCTGCGGCGTCGCCTTCGCCCGGGCAACCAGCGGCCGCCCGCCCTCGCTCCTTCCCTCTCTCCTCCCCTCCGTCCGGGTCAGGGCCCCGGCGACAGCCGCGGGGACGGGCCCGTGCGCAGGGAGCGCCTGGCACCCGGCATGGCGCTGGGCTGCCCCGGCTTCAGGTGAGAGGCAGGAGAAAAGGGCTGAGGGGCCATTACAGTTGTTAGTGTAATAAATATTTATTGCAGCCCTTCTGGCCTTGCTACACATTGTCCTGCCAGCGTCCCCTCATCTCAGTGCATTATACTCCTGTTCGCGGCTTAAGGGCAACTGTGCCAAGCTCAGTACAGCTCTTGGGTGCTGTGGTCCCTCTGCATTTCCTATGCAGACATTTCTGTGATTGTTGCCTGGTTTTAGCATTGTCCTCCACTCCTTGTTTGAGTACCTCCGTTATTTTTGTCCCTCGGCCACACACAGTTTGATTTTGCTGCATTTGTCCTCCCGGTCGCCCCTGAGCCTTTCCCCACTCTCGTCGCTCACAAAGTCGGAGACACAGAACGGGGCCGGATGGAAGGAGCCACAGCAGGGTCATCTGCTCCACCCTCCCAGCTCCATCAGGGCCATCCCTGAGCACTCGGCACAGGATTGCGGCCAGATGGTTCTGGAATAGCTCCAGTGAGGGGGACTGCACAGCCTCTCTGGGCATCCTGTTCCAGTCCTCGCTCACTGGTAAAGAAGTTCTTCCTCCATTCAGCTGGAACTTTCTGTGCCTCGGTTTCTGCCCGTTGCCTCGTGTCCCACTGCTCAGCACCACCAAGCAGGTTGGGGATTACTTGCCTGCTCACCTGTTCATTCACTCCCATCTCCTTTCCCAACTCCTAGCAGATTGTGCCCCTGCATGTAACAACGGCCCAACTGTCCTGCACCAGGTGTGTATAGAGCAACGATAACGTGGTTCTATACTGACTTATGGGCTGTATAGGATTTTAATTAAGAGATTTGCAGAAGGGAAATCAGAAAGGGCGTAGCTGGCTGGAAGTAGAAGGTCTGTGCTGAAGGATTTCCGCAGAAGTATTATTTGCAAGATAGAAGAAATACTTGAAGATTTTGAGCATTGAGACAGGCAATGTAGTGAGATAAATAAGCTGAAATGAAAGGACAAATGTGATTAGTGGAAGGCAAAAACCAGAAATAGCAATATAGAAAATGAAAGTGCTTAGCACTAATGTTGAATCAAAAGTATTGACACACAGAGGGAAAAGAGTGAGCCTGTGAAAAATGTTATGGGGATTTTGAAAAAAAAAAAAATCCAGCAAGAGGTCAGTCCATTACCATAATTTTTGTGTTTTTACTAATAAGAATAGCAAGGGGTTAATGGTGGCATTTCAAAAAAAGCAAACAAACCAGAATTTAACTCCATCATTTGTGCTTTTGGTTTGGAAAAACAAAATGGGTGCGGTCAATAGTAGAGAGCTAACCTCCACAGGGAAAAGACAAATTTTGTTAAGAAATAAGTTGTAGATTCTATGAGACATTAACACATCATTACCAAAGTCACGTTTTAGAAATATCTCTAGTGACGTCCCGGGGGATTTTAAGAGAAACAGGGGAACTAGAGAAGGAAACAAAGGTTGGCAGGATGAAAGCTAAGAGGAGAAATATGCTTTCCAAACAGGAACTCTTTTCCCCCAAAAGTACTATTTCGTTTTGCAGAACTAAAATATCATCTTATTAATATTTTTACTGGTTTTAAAGTTCTTATACAAAATATCTATAAGAGCATAACACCTTAAAATGCCAGAAGTATTAGCTAGAAGATCTCTGCTAGTTACGTACTGAGGCAACAAAATCACTGGTTGAGATTAGAGAGATTAGAGCAACTGGTTTTCTAGCCAGCTTTTAGCTAAGACTTAATAAACAAAAGAGGGGTAATTTATTATATCATAAATTATTAAATATGTTAAACACAGCAACACAAGGTTCTTTTTGTTTAAAACCCCCTGGGATCAATAACATTAGTACATATTAGGATTGTAAATTTGCACAATATTTCTAAGATCCACAGCATGATTTATTTAATATGATTTATTTTTTGAAATATTATATCAATTGGATTTAGAATTCAACTACCTATAGTTGAAATAATATGAAAAGATCAGTATATTTGGATAAGTATTTCTTAGTGAACTTTAAAGTATTTCTCCAGAGATGTTGAAAACAAAATTAGAAGAACTAAGAGATTTTCTAATGTTCTTGATCCCTTACTCCATTAAGGTTTTATCACTTTAAAGTTGACCTGATTTGACCTTAATGGTTGTGGTTAATTCTGTAATACATAGTTGGTAACTGGGTAGAGAATAGGCTTATATTAGAGACCCCAACCAATAGGGAGATACATAAGGGATAGGAAAATTTATCTCAGTATTTATCTGGGGGAGGGGGAAAGGCATTTGAAAGCATAACATTAGTATATGGTATAAGATGTAGCCAGCCATTTGTTAGCAAATTCCCATTTTCTATTTAAGCATTTTTTAAGTGTTGACTCAAACATAGTGACTGTAAAAGGAAAATGTTTTTGTCATTTTGAGGTGAAGTGTACAGCAGGTTAGAGACGGGTTTTAACCAGAGTGATATTTGTGATTATAACGAGCTGTACTTGGGACCTCTTTCTAGGGACCTCTGTGATTAGAGTAGTAAGTACATCATCATTCTATATTTTTCAATTTTTGTTTTCTGAGGATTATGAGATCGCAGAATTAAATTATTCCATCAGAAACATTAAATTCAAAATGAAGTTTTTCCCTGCGTTGCTGGTCTTCTTCCAGCAAAGGAGGAGATAGGTCAGAGGACAGAAGAACTCCGTCAGTACAGCTGTTGGGAGTGGTTTGGGACAGAAGGGTGTGTGTAGCTGCTGGGATGTTAGAATATTTTACTGCACAAGACTGTTGAGGATTGATATACGGTGTTTACTTGTGGTTAAACCAAAGCGCATGCATTATTTAGTTATTACCCATGGCCTTCTTCCTTCTATAGGCGAAAATTTTGTGATCTCTCTTTTGTCCTTCAATAAAAATATTGAGCATGAGATTTTTATATGAGCCTATTATAGTCATGCTTTTAGACACATTTTTTTTGTTCATAATATCTTCTTATTTGCTTAAAGATTCATTATACAGATTTTTCTTCTCTTTTCATAAAAGTAGTGATGTTTAGTAGAGACTCAGAAAACTATCACTGGGCAGGGACAGGATTTCACTGTATATCACATTACTTGTCAGAAATAGAGGAACAGTAGTGGTTTGGCACTTTGTTTTCTTCCATACAAACCATTGCAAATGTATCAGGCCGAAGAGATACCAGCTGATATGCTGACTCAGGCTTTTTGTTTCTGTGGGTTTTTAAAAAATTGTAAGGCCCATTGTAAACAAATAAATAGCACATGTAGATGCCACAAATGCTTACTATTTTTAGACCAAGAATCATGTTAAGGGCTATATATTGTCTTTGGTATGTGGTAGAGCTAAATTTGATTAACCTGCTGTTCCTACAGGCCTCTCATTTATACATCTATTGATTCCACCTCTGGAGGAAAAAGTCTTTCTCAGGACTTGCAGCTGCCTGCTGTACCTCCATCCTAGGAAAGAGGGATGCTTCACCAAGGCGGTATGACTTGTTCATGCTTCCTTGCCAGCAGGTTTGTTTGCCCCGGGCCGTTTTTACCGCCTCGGTGTCGCTGCTGTGGGACCCAGAGGGGCTGTTTGGCCCCACGTTTCCTGTCTCGGGCCCGGGAGAGCCGCGGGCTGTGCGGTGGCGCGGGGCTGCTCCGTTGCAGCGCTGCCGGCGCTGTGCCCGCCGTGACGCCAGCGGCTCGGCAGAGCATCCTGCGGGCAGGGCATGCACGGGAGCCTCCGGCTGCACAAACCCCGCGCGGCCTCGGCCCGGCCGCAAGGGAGGAAACCAGAGACCGCCTGACTGCAGCACTCACTCACCAAGGCAAATCACGTCGAGCTAGCAGGCAGTTGTTTGTTTATTTATTCTGAAGGTACCAGAGAGGATGTCAGACTTAAATCCAAGGCGTATCACTGTAACCTAAGCAACTGAAACCATTACAGCCACTTCACGCTCGAATAGTTTCCCTACCTTAAATTTCTGTTTCATTTTTCTAGTTCCAGTTTCCTGGGGGGGAGAAAGGGAAAACCAGAATTCTGGAATGAAGTTTAGGGAGATTTCTGGAAAGTTGAATGGGTTGGTATTTTTGTTTTTGTTTTGGTTGTTGTTTTTTTTTGGGGGGGGGAGGTGTTTTGTTTGTTTGTTGTGAGCTTTAAATACTCATCTTGTTTCTTACTTTAAAAGATAAAATTGCTATTTCATATTTCTCTTGTGTGGAGTTTATAATAGCTAATCTTGAATTCACCTAAAAAACAGACTAAAATACATTATTATTGTGCAATCATAGGAAAAAAAAACCCAACAAACTTGTGTACAGCATTTTCAGACATTAGTGGAATGGTAGGATCTAGACAATATGTAGCTATTAAATCAATAATCCAGACATTCAGGGAATTCCCCAGACAGCTGTTGGATATTTCCCCCTAATCAGTAATAATAATCCAATGCTGTTTGAAATGGCATGATTGAATATTGGAAGGTATTTTTGTGTGGATATTGTCTTCTGCATCTCTAATGGCTCCCTAAAATATGAAGATGACCAAGTATTATTCATAGCCATGGATCTCTTGTGAAAAAGCTGCTGTTTGAATATATGAAGTCTGTACAAGTTCTTTAGCCCTTTCTGACAGACATCCCAAGCTGGTTTAGTACCACTATACCCTGGTACCTTTTGGTTCCTGGCAGGAAAACCCTGATGGATGTCAGTGGTGTGTGCCAAGCCGTGTGTGGCAGAAGCTGGGGAGGTGTGTGGGAACCAGGCACAGAGATTTTGAGGGACAACAGAGCTGGGGAATGGGCAGGCTGACCTAGTAAATCTCTTCCATCTCCACTGTCTCCAGTTTTGCGTTCATACAGATTTCAGTGCCATGGAAATATATTTTTTTTCCTGTTTCTAGTAGTTGTGTAGACATATACAATACCTAGTTTCTAGGCTGGTCTGAGTTACTTTTTTAATATAGCGATATATTAATATATATATTTTAATATAGCATACTTGTGCTATCCAGATTCCTGTTTACAAATATAAACATTTTTCTTTGTTCTCTGCTTCACTGCACTATTGGGGCTTACTTATTTCAGTGTCATCCTTCCTAACCTAATCCAAACAATAACCTTGGCTCAACAATTTAAACATATTGAATCCCCAACCAGAGTAGTTTTCCCTAGTAATACTCTGATTACAGCAGCTTTTATGTCTGAACAGGAAAGGACCTTAAACACTAAATCTCATCAGCGCTGTAAAAAATAAGTGGTGAGCATCAGTCACATTTTCTTGAAATACCACAAGTCTTTCTTGAGGCCTAATCCTTTAATCTCTGGATTTTGGGCACTTCTGTTCTGATTACTAGGGATCAAAAGGTTTGGCAAATACTCTTCAGACCACTCTTCAAAGTGGCCACTGTAATATTACCAGGTTGTTATGACAATTGTATGATTTTTTTTGTTGTAATTGGTAGCTGGTATTTTTAGAAAAAACAGAGAAGTTAGTTTATCAATGCAATCATCTGCCACATTGAAAATTTTTAAAAAAGCATGTGGTCCTCCAGTGTAGAGGTTCAGAGGATTTGAGAACATGGCAATGTCAAAGTAAAGGAGAAATATCTTTCACTGATGATGGAAATTCCTCCTACTGTGTAAGAGGCAGCCTTTCTAATGGAGGGTATCCTCAGAGGGCTGCTGCAACGTACACAAAGGCTTTTCCAAGCTTGTTCCCAAAGCTACAGAGTGACCTTCCATTTCACTGCAAATGGAAATCTCATGCCATTTCCTGCCTGAGATACTGTCATGTGTGAACTGACATAGAAAAAAGGAAAGGAAGGTCACTCACGGACCAAAATCTACTTCTTAGACCCTCCTACCAGATAGTTTTGTTAGATGTTCATTGGTCTGCTCTGGAAGTATACAGCTTTTCCCTAAATGAGATCACGTCCTTTCCTGTTTTAAACAAAAGCTACATAAATTGAAACAAATCAGCGACTCTTCCTCCACAAATATCATTTTACTTACTGCAAACTAGCAATAAAATTAAACTGAATATTTCCCACTATATTTGATCCCTGGGATTCCAAAAGACTGTTACTTTATGTGTTAGATCTCTGTCTAAAGAAGACAACCCCACCTGATTTAAAGAGAGTTACCAAGGTGCTTTTGAGAAATCACTCATTTTCAACAGAGAGGCTTTCAGTTAACAGGGCAGATTTGGAAAAACAATCTTGTCACCTAGATGCAGGGCCCTGCAGTTATAACAGCAGCAGGTGCTATTCCGTGCTATTGCTATTCATTCCAGCCTTCATTGCTGGGCTGCATTTATTGTTCCTGTCCCTGCCGTTGTCAGTAAGAAATCCAACCGGGTATTTAGAACCAAAACCCCAGAGCCTGAAGGAGCCAAATCCTCTTGAATGCACGTCATGAATATTTTATCTGCATGGGTGTGTCATCACTTGCATCCAGTTCCTCTTTACATGGAAGATTATGTTCTGCTACACACCATAAAATTCATTTGGAAAAAACATTTTATACTGTTGCTTTTGTGGGATTTGCCTCTTTATATATTGAAGTGTGTGTATCAAGGGCAAATGCAGGTGAGAGCTTTCAAAGTTTCTTTGCTCTGTTGACCACACTACAACAGATCAGGCCTTTACTGTCAAATTGCATATTTTTATTAATTTTTCATTCAGTGAAATATTCTGAAATATTCAGTGACTACAGTGGGCTATGGCCAAGCAAATTAATATTACGTATTAAGTATAAACAGGTTCTAACATTTTCAATGTGCTAGTGTTAGCATTCAATGTTAGCCTTAAACTAGAATAACACGTTTCTGTGTATACTGTGTTGCTTGATAAAAGAAATGCTCATTGAGTCTGTAGTGCCAGTTCAGCCCTTGGCTTCCCTGATAACGCCTGCTCTCTGTGAGAAGCTTGTGCCAGTGTAAGAAAAGGAATTCAAAGTCAAGCTCCGTGCCCCTGTGTAGACCCCCAATATAAGCACACATGGCTTGTTTGTGTATTAAACTTCACTGAAAAGTTATTTTGGCTTAGGGGAGGTAGGGGCTTTTTCACTAGCTGGAGGAAAAGATGTGTAGCTCCCTGTCAGCTGGGGGAGAAGGCTGGTTTGTTATCTTTTGCCTGTTTTCATAAACAAATGCCGACAGAAATTGTTGTTTTTGCAGAGCCAGCAGAAATTCATAGGGGGGTTTCTTTTTGTTGTACTGCCATACTAAAAAGAGATGTTATTTTAACAACAGAATGTTTGATAGCTTTTAAAAATACAAGGCCTAGTTTTTAGCATGTTGAGCCCCATAATTTCTATGGAAGTCAGCTCTTGCTGCAGATGCCCCAGAGCACTCTAAGGAGTCCCTCAGATTTAAGATCTCAGAACAGCATTAGGAACATCTCTGATGTGAGCACAGTCGCCAGGAAAAGCAGAGAGGCTTTGTTGTCTGTACATGAACACCAATTGGACGGAGTCTTTTGGAAGGTACATATATTGAATGTGTTCATAAACTCGCCAAGTTACCCTCTCAGCAGTCAGACTTAGCAGTAAGGTGTGAGTTAGCTTACACTAAAGGATTTCTCTAATGGGAATTGCTTTGTGAGATGGAATGCAGAGGTAAGATTGCAGCATAACCACTGTTGGACATTCAGGCACAGGGAAACATGTCCTGTGAAGAAACTATCTATGGCAAAAATAACCCCAGACTGAACACTGAGCTCAATTCCCAGGCTATGTCCATCTGACAGAGCTTTAAAGATTTCTGTTGTGGTCAAAATGGTTTTTTTCCCTTATTGCAACAAAGGTTTTCCCAGGATTTGTGCCTCATGAGGTAACAGTTAATGGAGAAAGTCTTCTGTAAAAAAAGAAAACAAACAAAAACCAAAGCACTTGAGATTTCAAATCCCTAACAAAACTGAGTACATAAATACAAAATGCATTAGTTGCATTTGCAAATAAAATGGGAAAATTACCTTACTTACATCCCATCACACCTTACTGTTTTCTTTCTCAAACAAAGATGAACCCCTACTTAACTTCTGTGTTGTATATTCATAGGACAGATGTACAAGCAATGTAGTAACAGAGAAATGACTCTTCTATCCTTTAAAATTTATTGTCAACTGCTTAATTAGCATTATTAAGTGAATGTCTTTGTTCAAATGTTCTGATCCTTTAGTTAAAAACGTAGGAGGGAATCAAAAACTGGCTGAAGTTAATTTTTAATGAATTCAGCTCTTACACCTTTTCCTGTCCTAAGTGAAAAGAGCACTCCAAAGGTGTGAAATTCAGAGACTAGGTTGTGGGTTCTTTTCCATAAAGTCCGACCAAAAGAAAAAGATCCATTGGAACAACTCTTTTGTTTACTTAGATTTGGACATTCTTCTTCAGTGTTGGCAGCTCAGATTTTGCAAGACATGCCACTGCATAAGAAGCATAAAGTGGAATGTAGAGAAAAAAGCAACTGTTTGGTATCAAAGAAAATGGAATTCTTAGTGTAAAGAGATAACTTGAAGAGTGAGAATATTAATAGTAAAATTATTGCTCGTATCAATAAATTGAAAAATTGACCCTTAACATTAAATGTTAAGTTGCATTTAAAAGGTTTTTTAATGCATGTTTAACAGCTCTGGTTAGAAGCATAATTCTGTAGTACTTATTTTCATTGTAAATTGAGTCTTAAAAGATACTTAAGTAGAATTAAAACTTAAATTCTGAACTGAGATTGTCATAAACTGAAACCTCCAGAACAGTGACTTTACTTCTGTGAAGATCACCTGCCTATAATTTCTTAAACAGGCTGAACTAACAGCTGTATTGCAGAAGATAGCCTTAATGCAAAATTAGTACAAAAGTGCACTAAAACCTCACATAGCTGATACTGTGAAGCATGAAAAGCTACTGTACTCACTGTAAAGGCACTGTTTGTAGAGGAAGTCATTATCTCTGACTTGAATTTTAATGCGTTCAATGAAGGCAAACATTGAGACTTTTCCCAGGAACTAGGTAGTTAAAAGCAGTGTGTGATGCAGGTCCTGGAAAGTTGCTGAAGTTATTTATAAATCTTTCTCCTCTTTTTAAATATTAGAAGATTCGTTGAAGTAGAAGTGGAGTAGTTTTAAACTAAAACCAGGTTAAGGAGATACTGAGTACAATAAAATCATCTTAATATATTGTAACAACCCCACTTAGCAGGGGAGTTTCGGAGACAGTAGCAGGCAGCGGTTTGCTCACAGCGCCCCTGGGTTCTGTTTTCGTGCTGTCTGACATCTCTGCAGTGGGCCTGAGTAACTCCTGTGTTCTGCTTCATGCGCTGGCCTGGGGCACAGTCCCATCCTGTCTGTCCCATGGGCAGAGGAAATCAGAGAAGGAACTTTCTCTGCCTGATTTGGGAGATGATGCTAGAGATCACAAGAACTGAGCACAAGGAAAACAGATCCCCAGAAAAGGTTCTCAGAGCTCATTTAGTCTTGGTGAATGATCTAAAGAAAGGGTCTCCACAGCCAGGCTGGGACAGCAGAGAGCTGCCAAGAGCTGAGCTCACAAGTTGTGAGTAGCAATGAGCTGAGCTAGTGGAGGTTTGCCCGATGACTCTTTCAAATCAAGCTCATGAAGAGGTCATTTCACCAGCACACAGTGGAAAATTAAGGACTTCAAAAGTCTTTTTAATGTATTGCTTGTGAAAGAGGAAAAAAGCAGGTAATGGCAGTGAAAAATAAGTTCATTTTTCCTTTTTATTTTTGAAGTCAGTACAGCATGAACAGCAATCGTGCCTCCTTTCCCTGTGCTCCCCTGGCATCATGACCCAGTGCTGGCCTGTAGTAGAGAAACCACCTCCACTAAGGCTGTGGTTTGTTTTCCAGCCTTTCCAACTGTGTTGACATTAACCATGAAGCTGCACATAATGTTATTCCATGCTATGTATAATTGTGTTTTTCCTTATGTGGTCAGCTGTCCAACAGGGAAGGAAAATGAACTTCCTCTTTTCTGGGCTGTGTGGAACAACTTTTTGATAAGTGCCAGGCACTTGTGTATCTGAGCATTCAGTGTTTCACAGAACAGAGCCCAGGTTTGTGTCAGCAGAGTTTTACAAAGCTACCCGAGTGACAACGGCAGTTGTCCACCTGAAGGGGCTTTGCTGAACAAAGCAATACTTGTGTAAATCTGAAAACATTTTTTTCCCAACTTGCATAATACTTTTGTAGCTCTCATCTAGCAAAGATTTGACTTTTGTTGGATATTCATTCTAATGTTGGAACTGTGTTTCAGGAAAGTGGTTAAGCTCATATATAGTAATAAGCATGTTAGCTGTTACCTAACTAGATTGCAGATCAAATTTATTTCATCTCTTTTTGACTGGAAATTGATCCATCTTCTGAAACATTGCTCATGCTAATCAAAATATATTTATTTTTCCAGAAAGCCATGCTAGTTGAGTTAGTATTTGCCTTTAAAGTTTGGTTACTCCTGGCAGAAGAAATAGTTTAAATTGTGTCCGGGCTGCTGTAGAACAAATTTCATAGTGAATATGTAAGAGATGTGAGAAGCATATCTAGTTCCTGCAAGTAATATAAGGCACTCTGTTTTACTGTTTTAACTATGGCTATGCTGTACTGTTTGAAATGAAAAATTATTTCTTCCTTTGCCTCAAATCTGTTCCTAAGGTTTCAGTTTGTCTAATTATTTATCCTTTGAGTGATTAACATGGTATGAAACAGTACTCTTTCCAAGTTCTTTTAGAATTTACTTATTTACATGAGTTTAGCTGCATTTTTAAAAGTGTCCGTATTAGCTGTTTTCTACCTGCACTCCTTCACGTGCCTTATCTATTTCTCAAGTTTTTCTATTCTGTATATAATTTTTCTGGCAGAGACTAAGATGCAGAGACCCATTTTGGGACTGGTGCTGTGTGATCTGGAGTCTTTGCAATGCATATTGCGGTCATTGACACAGGGTAGACCTGAGCTCATTAACTCAGCTGTGCACTCATGCTGTGATTTGTGTCCAGGTGACTTTAGGCTTTTACTCTTAAAATATCTCATTGTTGCCACCGCTGGTTCAGCTGCATGAGAGCTTTAGTCCACAGACAGTTGATGTAACAACCAAACTTTTGTGTTGTAGGTCAGCTGGTGTTCAGACATTCGTCACTAAAGCAGACAGAATAGTGGCAG
This sequence comes from Donacobius atricapilla, assembly GCA_013397315.1. NCBI lineage: Eukaryota > Metazoa > Chordata > Aves > Passeriformes > Mimidae > Donacobius > Donacobius atricapilla. The sequence continues at coordinate 3,486,165 of WBMY01005916.1, forward strand.
AAATAGTGAGAAATTGCTCCTTTGGTAGAGGGAGAAAAACTGAAGAATGGAATGGGCATTTCATTATCTCAAACACTGGAGAGTGCTGACATTGCGATGTGTTGGCACATGCGCACAGTCTGACAATAACAGCTAGCATGCCCAAATTTCCATGGCATTTATTCATAATAATCCCTCTTTCTCAGTAAAAATGTGAGGTTTTGGTGACTTTTCAGACTTCATTTTCTGCCAAAAACTACGTATCTTAAAATCTGGATTCAGCTGAACTCCCTAAGACCGATCTGTTTGTTTGTACTTTGACCAAAGGATTACATTGATGCTTTTCCAGGATCCAAAATTATTCTGTTTACAGAGCTACATATATTATTTGAGAGAGAAGGAGGGAAATGAAAGTGGCCATATCTACATCAGCTGGTGGCTGTTCACGGGAAGCAGCAATTACTGTCCAGCCTTCTTCCCTGGGAAAGCCCTCCCGACTGCTTCCCGTACCACGGAGCTGCGCCGTGTGCTGGCACACGGCGTGGCCACACAACATAGCAAATAAAGCACCAGAGAGCAAAAAAACGAGTTTGGGGGTAGATTAATAAGAATGACAATAATTCCCGCATGAACACGACTAAAGCTGATTTCAGTTGCAGTTGTCAAACCAAGCTAAACTGGCAGGGGAAGGAAGGTGTGTTTGTGCTCAGCAGCTGTGCACTTGCACTGCAGGAGGGACTTGGGCATGGCACACTTGGACAGTCTCACCTCTTCCAAATTTGCTCAGCCTGTACAGTATCCTGCATTTTTCCTTTCTGCTTTGTTTGGTCCCAGCTCACATGTGTGTGAATCATCCAGAGGGAAAGTTTGAGAGATGCTGTGTGTCAGGTCAGTGCAGGTTCATTCACTGTTTATCCTTAGAAAGCCAGAAACACTGGTGTGTAAACAAGGGGGGAGGGGAAAGGAAGGTTTAATAAGACAATCAGGGTTAATCTTTTCTTTCACTATTGCATGGAATTTGGTTTTCTGATTATACACTAAACAACAGTTGTATTTCCTTTAATTCAGTTATACAAACACAGCAGCCAATTAATATTCCTGCACTCTCTGTGTTGTGAAGGGTGCACAGAGAAAACCTTTGTTATTTTTCCAGTGCTAAATCTCTTAATGTTGAACCATATTCCTCTACACAGCAACAGCAAAGTAAATGACAGCATCAATTCAATCCGGAATGCTTGAAAATTGAGAGGGATTGTTTACCTAGTGTATGAAATAGTCCCTTGGGGATGGGTTTTATTGCGATCTGCATAGTCATCCATATTCCTGTACTGTCTGTGCTCATGTTTGTGAGTTAAACATATACAGTAATTTAGCATTCAGATAATCTCACGGCTATAATCCAGACAGATTTAGCTCAAATTTCTCCGGGATTTCTATTATCTAGATTTAGCAATGTGGTTTTGACTGGATATTTTAAATTGCAGCAAATGCTTTTTTTCTGCAATAAACAGCATATTTTGATCTTCTCGTAATTGAAGATGTAGATTCTTTCTGGCATTAACCACATGTAAAAATGTATCTTTGTGAGGACAGTGATTGCACAGCTGGAGCATGCTTTTAATGGATTCCAGCTATTTGAATTTGACTACATACCACATAAGATCATACAATGTTTATATGAAAACCAGGATAACATATGTAAAATACTAATGAGAATTATCTGAAGAACATTTATCTCCACACATCATCTCTTTGAAAATTGACTCAACTGCTTCAATTTTAATAATGTTTTGTTACAATATATTCGACAGTATAATAATATAGAGCCTGGCTCTCTTACAGCACTTTTCCTAAGTAGACCAGAGCTTTTATTGTTTTCAGTTTCCTCAGATGGAACTTCTAGTCTCTCTCGCTCAGCAGTTTGGAGGAAAAGAGGGAATCTGGGGGGAAGAAAGAGCATCATTATCTGCATGAATGAGGGGATATTAAGCCCAAGTGCACTGGGTATCTTTCACAGCAGACCAGCCTTTGTCATATGTTGCTCTGATTAAGTGCAAATGTATTCAAGGGAGCATAGCCGACACTGTAGAGAGGGTCCAAATGTTCTTGTACCAAAAATGCCAGCCCTCCCACACGTGCTAGCACTAGTGGGGCTGCAGGAGTAAGAATGCTTGTGTGGGAGATTTTTAGGAGGGAAGTGTACTGGGGGAAAAAATGTAAAGCTGCTTCTTCTACCTGAATAGCTCGAGTCAGAGTGTCTGAATTGAGGCAAACAGCAGAGCAGGGCAATGCGTGCTCTGTTCTGCCTTGTAATTGTGTTGCAAATGCAATGTACATTATTCACCCTCGGGCCAGATCTTCTGGGAAGAGGCCTGTGCACACTTGGCAATAATTTGATGCTAAGATTGTGTCATCCGTAAGTGTCTCAGAAATTCAAAATAAGCAAACCACTTGGAAGTATTTGGGAAAACAAACTATTTGGAACCATTTATGGGATTTAGGAAGCTGTGTGTCATATTTTTGTTGCCTGAACTGGAGGATTCAGACACCAGTTCAGTGAGTGAGTTCAGGTATGCTGCCCCTTCAAGCATCCCCATCATGCTGTGTTCCAGGTGCTTTCTCTGACTGTGCATTACTGCCAGCTCCAGTAACTGTAAAAATCTTGAGAGGTATCTTCAATGTGAAGTAAGAAAGCGGATGTTCATTTAATCAGTTGTGATAAAACTGTTCCGTGTATAAAATTTATTTGCTTAGACCCCAAGCAGCAGGTTTGCAAGAATGATGAAAAAAAAAAAACAACTAAAACCAAAAAGCATGAATGAGAAAGACTTTTATATCTAACAATCATAATTCTGGGTAAAAACCTTCTGAGAGAAATATGCTGTGTCAGTGTGGCAGTACTTTTGGTTTCATACTTGCTCTGAGTTACTCTTTGCAGTAGTACAGCAGCTGGGTTTCAGAAGCAGCAGCAGCACTCGTGTACTTGCCACAAAAAAGAGTCTGAGCATTCACTGTCCTCGCTTCAGTGCCCCGCTAAAGCAGTAGGCCTGCTCCTGTCGCACTAAAAGCTGGTCTGAGAAGTCACATTCATGCTCAGATAGCTATCAATATCTGTGTTTGATCCCTAATAAGTCAGAACTCTGAAGCTGTAATGCCAGTGGGATGGAAAAGCCATCTGATGGCTCTTAAACTGCTCTTCCAGACAGTGCCTGCAGCACCAGCTGCTGGAGCTGGGAGTTTTCAAGGCCCAATTCTTTTCTTTCTCAGAATTTCTTGAGGCCCCTGAAGAGTGATATCAAACCCCCAGATGAGCAGAAGAGTTTAAAATTATATAACTATGTATTAGCTGCATCTTTTTGAAAAGAAGTATAAATCAATTTAAAGTTTTAGTCAGTGTCTGAGGAAGCTGCCAGTGCACCCACAGGCCTTCCCATTGCTGCTCATAGCAACTCAACTCACCAGACGCACCAGCTGGATTCTGGCTGCCTGCTTTATTTTCCTTTGCATTTTTTTTATCGTCTTATATCCTGACCTCTCATTCAGCAATTATTTTGAATCATGCTGAGGACACTTTTCCTCTCTCCCTTTGGATTTCCTCCTGCTGATGCAAATTCATCTCAAAATACCATCTTGCAAAGTTATTAGATCTAGAGCTTGGTGATGTGTACTGGGCTTAGCTGAAGTATCAGACCAGCAAAGAAAGACCAAGAAATGAAAGAGCACCATGTAAATATTGACAGATTGTTTTTATGACTAAGCTATGATTATCCTTCATTAATTTGTCTATGCTTTCAGAAAGAGAGGAAATTGCTGAAAAGCGGAATAGTATTTTTTGCAACAGACAACTGTGTGCGGGGATTGTTAAAATTTCTATTCAAGAAATCCCTCAAAATGAAAAAAAAAAAAAGAAAAAACCCCACTCTCTTAGAGAGAGACAGGTCTGCAATGTTTGAAAGTAACACCAGTGTGTTCTATATCTGCGTCTGTAATTTGAGATTAAATACACTGTGGATAAGGTTAAAAACACAGTCTTTTCTAACCACCTAGCAGGCATTTATGCAGTATATTGTTTCCTTTCTGACAGTTAAATTACTAGTAATAAAGCTCTGTAACTGTGCCATGACATCCAAACACAGGACAGTGTTCAAATGAACAGAGGGCTGTGCAACTGCATCACCTGCTCTAAGGTGCACCAGCACAGTGAGGGCAGAATCTGGGCCTGTAACATTTAGTTAATCCAGCTGGGTTCCAGCAGCACAGCTGATACCTTTCTAATCCCTCACTTACCTTGGTGCTGGAGGAATAAAGCAACTCAAACTAGTCAATTGCTGCAATTCTGAAAACACATTTTCTGTGCACAGACTGGCCATCTGCACAATCATGCTTTTCCTCTTCGAGTAGCAAACAGCCAGAAGGTACAGAGCCCCCTCTCTGTGTTGCAGAGGGAAGAATCCTAGACATGGCTTTGGTAGCTGAGACCGGCTGGTTTTTTAACCCACTGAAGTATTTTCTAAAGATGCTCTTCTTTCCATGTGCTTGGCTGGTGTTATGGTGACCATGAGTGAATGTATCGAGTTACTGGTATGGGAGTAGCCCTGCCAGGAAGCCGGAGGGCACGGTCAGTGCAAACTGTTTTTAGACTCCTGAACAGGCACAGCTCTAAGTTGAGTGCCTGCTAAGTTAATAAAAGGACTAAACATTATTCCTCCTACCTCCTGCCTCAGAACACAGCCTGTATCTGAGGCAAGCCTTACTCCTGGGCTGTTGTCACACTTGGCTAATTGGCCCTTACAACACTGTGCAAATAGCAATATTCTAAAACTTTGGTTAGAATTTTTGAGTTTGGGTTCTGCTAGAATTTGAGGCGAGGACTTTCAAAAAACTGAAAGGGGAAAAACTAAGAAAATAAGTGAGCAGAGAAATGCCCCAACATGGGAAATTTTTATGAACAAAATGTGATCATTCTCAAAGCAAATGAACAGAGGGAAAGCTGTCCCTACTTCCTTTCTTCTTAATGCTGAGAGATCTGTTCCTTGCATCATGAAGGAAAGAAAATTGTTTGAGTCAGGAAAATCAAGTTAGGAAGGTGACCTGCCAATTTATTTATTTTACTCTTTGCATGGTGGTATAAAAGATCGAGCTGCAAAGTGTACTGGTTTGTAAACTGAGCCACTCCACTAGAAATTGTTCAGATTAAAAATGCTGAAATACCCTGAGCACCATCCCAAATAGTAAAATCCAGTATTTTATTAATTATAAGCCCCATGCTTTCCTCCTATTCCCAGATCATATAAGTCATAAAGTGGCAGCTTTTAGGTAAATTTCCATAATTTCACATACAATATTTATTAAAAAGGTATTTGAATACACAAATTGTCTCTTAGGTTCGCTTAAAAACAGCAGAGGACATGAAGTGCTCTCTTGTATTGAAATTTATACCTTTTTTTCTTTTGAATTGTTAGAGCATTGTTAGAAACCTGATAGTGTGGGAACAGCTGTTTCTTGGCTGTATGTGGTATTGATTTGTAAGCACAGTGATACAGAACTGTCCAACTAATTAAGACATTGATAAAGCATCTTGATAAAGGATGCCATTCTTCTCTTATCTTAACTGATTTGACACTGGGTTTCTTGCTGGGTTGAGCATCCAAGCCAAGCACAGTTCAGACCACGGGTACTGAGAAGACCATAACCACCAGTGCTGACTCATTCACTGCCTTGCTCATCTGACACGGGAGCTGCTCCCCAGCCTTTGCCTCCCACCCTGGTCACAGGTTGTTGTCTGCCTCGGGACCAGGTTCTCTCCCCAGCTCTCTGCCTTCATCCCCATCTCACTGCTACCGCTCTCAATAGCCTAATTTTGGCTCTGAGCTACATCTAGTGCTTTGATAGGATAAGATTTCAGCCAAATGGATTATGAAGAACATTTTCTTTTCGGTGTTCTTGGCTCCAGCCCCACAGAGGGTTGCTTTAACCCGACAGAGTAAAGTCCCATCCTTCAAGACAGCTGAGCCAGTTGCCTTACTTCAGCATGCAGTGTAATTATTGTGTGTGTTCCACAGAAGGCATTCCACTCACAGCTTCTGTTTTGCTCCTGGAATCTGAATGTGCTGCTGACATCAGGACCTCACAGTGCCTTATAAAGGCAGATGAAGGCATTAAGAATCTGGACCTTTGTACAGTATCCTAAATGAACCATCTTTCATTTCTTGTATTTCACCCCAATAAGAGAATATAATGTCTGTGCTCCACTGAGCTCTATGCTATGAGTAAAACTCTCTGTGAAGCTTATAAATTCATGCAAATAGATAATATGACTTTTCCCCACCTTGATTCAGATTATAAATCAATGAGATTTAGTCCACCACTCCTTATGAGTGATTCTGCAATCACATATTCATGCTGAGAAAAACTTTTCAGTGAGATTCTTTTCAAGATAAGTCTTTGCCAGCTATTGGAAGTGTGATCATTGCAGATCCACTAATGTTTTCCTGCTCCATATCAAATGCATCACAAATCTGCCCAGCACCTTTGTCAATCACTTAAAGTGTAGCAGACAAAAATAATATTCTTAGAATTATTATTGGAAGAATTTATGGTCTCTTATGAAGTAAAAGTGATTTTGATATGAACAGCATCGGGAGGAACTGCCAGTGTGAAAACTCACACCAGACCTGTGTGTGTAATATTCTTGTCTCACATGAAGCAGTGGGAGTAGTATGTGAAAAAGAGTTGTTCATAAGTCAGAATCCTTAGGAGCTCTCTAGATGACTCTTCCTGCATTTTGTGATATTCTGCTGAAAGTTCCTCTTTCCCCTTCTTGAGCCTTTTTATGTCACAAACTGTGCACCCAAAGGCATGTGTGTAACAGCTCACACTGGTTGCTCAGCAAAGGATGTGGAGTAGGATGAGGTACAAAACAAAGGTTCCACTCATGATAGTGGTTACAACATCAGTACAATCTCAGTACAAAATAATGATGATTATTAAAAGAAAGGTGTCACGGCCTGGTCGGGTGATAAAGATGCTGCGACCTTCCTCGCTGGAAGCATCTTTAAAAAGACATCTAGATCAATGGAGGCGCAGGCACTCCCAGGCAGAAAGTGATTCGTGCACCCTTAGGTGCAGAGTGATCAGCTCTTTGTGCACTCTCCAGTGCGGAGGGATTCGCTCTCTGAGAGGCTGCCTGAGCAGCAGAGTCACATTTGCCACCCGGGGTGACGCAGGAATGAAAGCAGCGAGATGGGGCCTTTCTGATCTCCAGGAGAGCTCCTGTGTTCCACAAAGTCCCCAGGGAAAGAACCGAATGCTCACCGGGCAGGGGGATTATATGGGGTAGCCAGGGGCAGGGTTTCAGAACCTGGCCAGTGGGGAAAGGAACTGGGAAAGGGACCCATCAGGGGAAGGATCCAAAGAGAACCAATCAGGAGGGGTAAAAACCAGGAACAAGGGGAACAACCAATGGGATATGAAATATTAACATAGCCCTGCAAAGGCTCATGGGTTGAAGTATTTTTTCTCACCTTGAGCCGCAAGGAAAACTCTCAAAGGGATTTCCCAAAGGAGAGTGCCTGCAAACAGAGACAGCGTAGGGCCTGCACATGGGTTGAAGCATTGTTGCTCACCCTGAGCTCCAAGGAGGTCTCCCAAGGGCACTTCTCAAAGGGGTGACAATCAAAGGGGGACAGCTTCTCTGACAGAGTGAATAGTCCTCTGTGGGTTGTCCAGGGACCACCTCAGAAAGGTTGTCTTAAAACTGTCTCTGTTCTTAAGGGATGGTTCATCTCACCACACTATAATGAGATGAATCCTACACAGTCCTTTGCATTGCCATCACTCACAGTTTAACTGGAATCAGAGTTTTCATAATGAAGTCTACAGCCTGCAAAAAATTTGTATTCCAAGTGTGTGCACAGGCCCTGTTGTTCCAGATTGTACTTCTTTCCCTAAGTGTGCACCAACAAGCTCTGCAGTGTGTTATTCCTGTACAACACTGTAGGCCACCGGATGTTTATAATTGGCTGTGCAATAGATCAATGCAGAGTTTCACCACAACAAGGTACATTCTGGTACAGGCTGTGCCTGAAGGGCACTATCCCTTATAGATCAGCTTGTGGGGAGAAGAACCTGCATCTTAGTAGGGATGTACTGAGCACCCACCTCAGCCTCAGGGGAGAGCAGGAGTCCTGTCCTTGTAGTCTCCAAACACAACCACTCTTCATTTGTACCTGGCCTTCTCCAGGCCTCTGCGGTGGAGGAAATCCTCCTCATGTCCTGCCTCACTCAATATAGCTGCACTAAGGCCAACTGCAATTACTGGTATGTGTATTATGCCGAATAATTAAATCTATGTAACATAATAAATGCATGTGTATTATACCTGTTATGTTCATAGAGCAAAGATGCAGCCATAAAAATACGTACCACCAGACTGCTCTGTACAAAGAGGACAGATGGTATTTATTCTATGTTAATTAATATTGCATGCAGAATTCCCTCCCTCTTTAAATATCTTGAACATCCTTTTTCAAAATTTAGATGTACACATACAGATTCTTTTTGTTTTGACAGCTGACTGTTGTATTTTATCTCCATTCAACATAGGTGGCCTTGGTTTGTTCTTACAAGTGCTATCTTGTGTATTTTCAGTCTACCTGTCATTATTATAGTTCTCCTTTCTACTTAAATCAAGTTAATAGATTGATTTAATCAATTTAAAGATGGAGAGCAAACAACGGTGCAAAACCTCCTGAAATTTGGAGAGTTAATACGTTAGGTTTGACAGGATTTGTGTCTGCAGGTTTTGGCTTCACTGGCCATCACCTTATTTAATAGCTTGGTTTTTTCTCAGTCGCATGTTACAGAATAACATTACACATAAGGATGAAATGCAGCCACTGCTGAAATTTTATTGTTCAGTGTTACGCATTTGCAAATGCTCCTGGAGACACGTGGTCTTTGCCTGCCGTTGTAATTTTACACTGGAACATTTCTGCCTTACAACTAGAGCCACACATTGACATGGCTAAAAACAAAAAAAGCAATGCACTATCATGGATATTCCAACCCCATTGCTTTAAGGGATACTTTCGGGGAAAGTAGGCCAAAAACTTGACCTATTTTAAAAGACATGGCAATCTGTTCTTTTAAAAAATCTTTCACACTTCATTGAGTCCTTTGCTGTCTCCTATACTATGAAAAATATTGCACAGTAGCAAGATTCAGAATTCTTCTACTGTTACCCATACAAACAAATATTGCAAGCTGAATCTACAGTTTAACAAAATTATTTTTCTCCATCACTGATCTTGAAAAAGAAATAATCTTAAAAATTACTAAATGCATACATTGAACTAATTAGGTGTAACTAACTAAAATTGCTACATCACTGCACTTTCTCCGTAGCACTAGTTGCAGTGGATCCATTTGGCTACCAGGAAGTCTTAGGATCCATAAAGGATTTTTGCTTCTAGGGACTTCAGTGTTTTGAATTCAAAAACCAGAAGCAGTGAGCCATATTTCTCAGTTATTTTGCTGTTTGAAATCTGGCTGTGAAACTGTGTTTACTTTGTGTTGGACTCCTGCCAGAGGAGGCCTGGTTTTAGCAGATGGTCGTGGAGCGGAGGCCAGACGTTTCCTGCTGCGTCCTGACGAGGCACTGATAGCAGCGCTCCCAGGCACAGCTCTGATGCCTTCAGCAGCCACCGGGGCTGGAGAGCAGGCGCTGCTGACAGAAAGGTTGTGAAGAGTCCATGAAGCAGCCCCTGGGGCAAAAGACTTTGTGGAAAAGAGGGTCCTGAAATGGTGCTCAGAAGTGGTGGAGCTGTCAGACAGAAGATGAGCAAGGGAAGAACTGGAGTTTTGACCATGAGGAACTGAAGTGTTAAAACCAGATGGGCATAAACCAGTGCTGAGGAGATGTGATTGCTTTGATCTTTGACAGGACACTCCTCAGTCTCCTCAAGAAGGGACTTGAAAGAAGAAGGTCCAAATGGAAGGCTTTACTATGGTGTGGGTTTACCTGTCTGCTCTACAGTCACCGTGTGCAGGGAGCATTTTCCTTTCCCCCATTTCTAGGGGGGGCAACTTCTCTCAGAACAAATATCCTTAATATGTCCTCAGGCAGGGTTTGATCTTTCAAGATGCTGCCTGCTCTCAAGATGAGGAATCAAAGGGCAATGCCATAATCACAAACACTTGAATATCGCTGGATTGCTGCCTTGGCAATTTGGGTACAGGAGAAAATGCAAACAAATTTCTCAGGAGGCTGTATGACTTGGAAATCTTCCAGAAATCCTTCAGGCATCAGTGAAGACATCCATAGTTTGTCTGGGGATTCAGATCTTGAACCAATGTAGCTAAAATTCATGGTTCCCATGCCATATGGCTCTGTGTCTGGGGATTTGGTGCTCTCCCATTCCCTGCTATCAGATACCTGGAGCCACTGCATTAGTGTGTCAGGCTAATTGGGGTGATGATTTTGTGCAGGTGGCAAGGCTCCTGTGAACTGCAGCTGACCCCTTCCTTGCACTCCAGCTGATCTGCAGGTAGGCAATGTTGGATTTTGAATGCTTGTGCCTTTCCAGTTTACTACTGGCTCTCAAAAGAAAAGGAATCCCAGGAAGACTGAAGTGTTGATTGCTTTGTTACATGTCACTTGCATATATTTCTCCTTCCTTAGCCATTATTCACTCAGAATCTCCCAAAAACTGAATCTCCTGGTCAGCATAAGAGACCACTGACAAGATTGGGCATCTGCATAGAGGTCTGATTGAAAATATTTTTCCCCAAGCTTCTACCTGCAGAGCATCAACATTCAGCAACCCCAAAAATGGGGGAAAAATGGTTTAAAACCTCATTCAGCCAAGGACCAAATTCTGATATTTCTTTCAGTGACAGCCCTTCCTTCCTACTTATCAGTCTTGTACAGGACAGTCTGAACCATGACTTTCATGACCCACTGTTCTCTTCTGCGTAGTTTTCTTAGGCTGTAGTAGTTGCTGCCTTTTTCTACCTTACTGACTTCTTGCAACTTGAGGACAAGAATGCACTATCTAGGAACACCACAGTCCATTTTTAACAGCTCAGCAGCTGAGCCCATTTGACATTACACTGAGACGAAGATTATTGTACTGTACAGAGAAGACAGTCTACAGAAATGAAGTTTCAAAATATCTGTATCATCAAAGAACATGGATAGACTTTGGGAATTTAATCTGGTCATCATAGCTTACGGAATGTAAATGATCTGTGTCTTACCCAAGATGCAAATGCCACATCCTCCTCTGACCAGCCATGGCGAGCCATGGGCCTTGTTGTCTTGCACCTCATGATTGTCCACATGCACACAGAGGAAGGGCTCACACCCCATTCATTAGCACCCTAAAGCTGCCACGCAGAGGTCTGCAGCCTGTTTCCATCACTAGGCAGAGGGGTGTTAATGCTCTTCCTTTGCTGGAGAAGGACTCATGATCATGGGGCCTACCTCAGACTTCCCCAGCACGTTTTTAACATTTCCTGTTATTTGCCAAGTGGCCATACTGTGTGCCACAGAACACTCTTTCCCACTCCAAACAGATGCTGCAAGACCCAGCAAAGCTTAGAAAATTTCTGGTCAAGCAGGCTTTCACTGTAATTAAAGTAGCCCCCTTTTCACTGCCTGGTTTGAGCACAGATCAGTTTCTTCTGTCAGCTGGGATAATGTGAGTTTGAGTCTGGGCAAACTGGCTTTTTTATTTTTTTAATAATTGAAACCATAAAAGCTGAAGTTTTCATTAAAATTTGTTAGGTGAATTGCTAGTTACTGCAGTTTGATTTTACAGATACTACACATGAATGGAGATAAGAAAATAAACAGAACCAGAGCGAAATGTCTTGGGCATAGCTCGGGATAGAGCTATGTCTGTCAGACACAGACATCCCCAGGGAAGGAGAGTTGCAAAAAGGCATCAAAATGGAGTTCACTGAACTGGTGTCTGAAGCTTTTGGGAAGTGTCTTTTTTTAGCAAGCCTTTAAAGTCAATTATCCTCAGAGAATGTACTTCATGTTTGTCTTGAGGACAGTGAGATTTCATAATTTATCTGGCTCATACCTCTGAGCGTGGAGGTCTCTGGCCCTGTGCTAGACAAGAGGCAGCAGATCCCTCTCTATGGACAGGAGAGTGGGAAAAGCGCCTTCCTCTCGGTGCTGGCTGCGAGCTGGAGAAGGGGCAGTGAGGCATTTCCCTTTGAAAGTGAGAGACACTCTATTCCCCAACTGTCAGACACTATTCATTATGGAAAAAAACAAAACAAAGCCATGCTACAGTACAGCAGAGAAAATCCTGGAAAATAGGTTAGACAGTACTTAAGCACAACTTTTCTCCATAGAGAGGGCTTGTGTTAGATCCAAAGCTCCAGAATTGGAGGCAAAATAAACAACTTTTGGAAATATCCTGGCAAAATGGAGTTGGCTCCCACCTGTCAGACTGCACAGTGGAGATCATGCTCATGCAGACAGCCAGCTCTTTCTCCACAACAGCTCTTTCATTGTCTTTTGAAGATCATCCTTGGATGAATATGTCTGTCTGGGACGGGGGACTTGCAGTGCTTTTGAGTTATAAAAGACAGGAATTTTAGCACTTAGTGCAGCAACATCAGTTTCTAGACAAGTAAAATCTGGCTGCAGAGAGAGAGAGGAAGCCCCCACCTACTCACAGTTCAGCTGCTGTGCTCTTCAACAAGGGCAGATGTTTGGAAATGGGAAAGAACAGGAAAGATCCTGGTCCTGCCAACACTAGTCTGGTTTCTGACATGCCTAAACTTTCACATGTCTTTCTTTACAGTAATGGGACTTAAAATTAACTTCTTTGTATTACTTTTGGTGTGTTCCTTATATAGTGCTGACCAGGAGCTAAATCTCTGCATCAAATGAAGGTTTTCAGAAACATTATGTAAAAGAACTCCAGCATATAGTTGTAGTGGTCCTTGGTGGATACTCCCTGGAGATGTCCAGTCAGTCCATCTCATAGCTGTTCATCTCATAGTGGTTAAGTAATTCCCTTCAGTATTTTCAAGTTAATTCTGCCAGCACAAGCTTTTTGTTAACACAGTAGCTCTGGATCTATTTGTTCTTTGCTGTGGTTACACCCAGCCACATAAACTGTGTATGAGTTGCCCATCTTTGCCCATTTTGCACAGGTGCATGAGGCTGTACAAAACACGAGGCAAATCCAGCTGGTTGTGTGGGAGGCAGCCGAGGTGGCCCCCATTCATGAGCCTGCAAGTGTGCAAAGGGCAAGACTTCCTCTCAGTGTGGAAACAGGCACGGAACAGACCTGTGCCAACGCCAGGAAAGCACCAAGGGAGAATTACTCCTAACAGGAAAAGGCTTCTGGGGAGCAGAGTGTGAGCTTCTCTGCTGTGCTTATACACAGCACAGCCCCATTTCTTCTAAGTATCACATTGTGAAAAAATGTTTATTTTTTATTTACTGCTAGGCCTAAGAAGGAAGTCTCTTCTTTACACAAAACAGGAACTCGGTCTCATTTTGGGCTTTTGTGGCATCTTATTTGGGGCCTGATGCTCAAACCCAGAAATAACAGGCTTATACTTGAAGGGCTTCACACCAAAAGGCACAGAAAAAAAACCACCTTTTTTTTTATATAAAATAATTGATTTCTAGTGAGATATGGGAGCATAAACATAGCTTTTGAAACCCATGCATCATTTTGACCACAGAAATGCAACCTGGGAGTCTGGCTCACATGTTTAATCTCTGTGCCAGTTTAATGCCATTCTGCTCTAAAACACCTGGTGTGATTTCAGGGTGGCACTGGTCACCCTTGGGTGCCAACCTAGAGTGGTACTGCAGATTTTGCAGAAGAGAAGTGACTAATTTTTTTTTTCTTTTTTTGGTCTCATGATGCCCATACAGCTGTAAATAAACATGATTAAAAGGACATCTCTGGGAACTAAATTCATGTGGAGCTAAATAATAAACTTCCCTTCCAGCTGCTGGTTTAGATGGAAAGCAACACTAAAGTGATGTGTATTTTTTACAATTTATTGTAATGGTCTGTGATCCTGCAAACATGGTGCACATCTGTTGAACTTTATTGTGAGGTGTAGGGCCATCAGTTTCAATCTGGGACACTATATAGGCATTGGCCAGAATGACTTTATGGCTTGGATCCCTGTGGGTTAAGGCAGATGTGACAGTCCAACAAAAGATCTCAACAGAAGCAACATGGCTGTGTCGATACAGTTGCTATTAAGTGGAAATTGCCACAAAACTGGAAAATATCACCAAGGACATTCACCCTTGTCTTCATGTGCCAGTTTACCTGCACACTGACGTAGTTTTCTTGCAAAAAGCATAGCAGTTAGGATTTAAAATTGATTACTTTTCTGTTTACTTCTGATTAAAATTTTTACTTGGGTTTTTTTTTCTTCCTTATTTTTTAAATGACCTTCAGAAATTTTCAATTATCATTAAAAAACATTGTTAATAAGAGGCAGGAATGAGAAAGCTTATGGGTTTTTTTGTTCTGATTAGAGGTTTTGTAAGGGGAAGATCACCGTCATTATCACAGCCATTAATGTTCTGATTTTGGAGCAGTGGAGACATAAGCAAATATTTATTTTTGAAAGGCCTTCGCTTCAGTTGATGACAAAATGCTCATCTCCTAAATTTAGCAATGCTGTGTCTCCATGTGTATATTTATATTATTAGTCACCTTTAAGCTCACATTTTCTGTGCTCGACACAGGCCTCGGAGTCACTGCATCCCTGTGTCAGAGGGTACCTGCACGTCCACGCCCCTGCCAAGTGGGCTGAGCCTCCAAGTTGTGAATTCCAGTGGGAACAGACCAGAATTGGAGTGGCTGGGAAAAGAGGGGCAACAGGGGGACAGCTTGAGCAGTTTTTGTTACCATAACCCTAGGGGGAAGAGAAACAATAACCATGGAATATCCAGAGTTGGAAGGGACCCACATGGGTCATCGAGTCCAACTCCTAATAATGACTTTAATAATGGTCACCTTGTGTCATAGTCCCTGAATTTAGGTATTTACCTGTCCACTATCGCAGGCTATGCAGTTCCTCTGGCTTATTAGAAGCCACGATCCCAAGGAGCAAAAATACGGCTCGTGCCTGTAGTTCAGAGAAAGCAGTTGTGGCAGCTGCACAATTTAGATTTTGGGAAAATGTTTTCACAGAAAGGCGGTGGGACCAGTGGCAGCCCGACCGCAGTTATGGCCCGGGCATGCACAGGAAGCCCGAGGGCGAGCGGTGGCCCGGCCCAGCGCCGCCCGTGCCGCTGTCCGCCTTCCCCCGGGCCATGTGAGCACGGCGGCAGTTGTTATTCTGTTCCGCGGCGCGGGGGCTGCGGGGCGCACCCGGCCGCGGTGCCGCAGCTGATGTAATGCTGCTGCCGCCGCAGCGCCTTCACGTGTCTGCGGCGCGCCCGGCCGGCGGGGCGGCGGCGTGTGCCGTGCGGAGCGCGCTCTGACAC
>WBMY01005916.1:3502149-3558785 GCA_013397315.1 Donacobius atricapilla
TTCAATTTCCTAGTAAGCTAGTATTTTATTTAAGAATTTTATTTTATGTATATTCGGGGAACAAGGTGAATCGAGTTTAGCTTGCTGTAAATAAAGCACTTTGTGGTTCTTTGGTTTGTTTTTTTTTTTAATATCTGCAAGAGGCTGTCACCTGCAGCATTAGTTTTTATGTATGGTTTTAAATGCCGCGTTTGGCTGAGGGCACTGATAAAGAGTACTGAAAGTTGGGAGCTGTAAATACAGGTTACTCATATAATGTTTTTCCTTATATTCACACACCCCATGTGTATTTTATACATATACTCATCCCAATAAAAACATACTGCTCTGGCTTTCATATTACGTCATATTACAGTTAGATTGTGTGGTTTGAATGGATGTCTCTAGAAAATAAAGAAAATCTAAATATAATTTTACCTTTAGATGTTTTTATTGTATGGCATACTGAAATTGAATTTATTGTTTGGATGGTGGTTGTTTTGTTTTTATTTATTTAAACAGTAAATAATAATTCATTCTCCTTAATCCACACTTGCTGTCTTTTGTTTTGGTCTTCTCTGCAATGTGACCTAGAGAAGGAATATGAACTGCAGAATTTTCTGTTTTTTTGGATCATAAAATCTTCACACCCCCTTAATTTATTATGGTATTTAGTGATGATCTTTTCATGTTTCCTTCTCTTTGCATGAATGTGCTGTTTGGAAAAGAGCCTCGGAGAGCATGTTTACATTGCATTCAGATTAGGTATCATGTCCAAGTTGAAGACAAAATGGCTACTAAGTAAAACCTCTGCTTTTATTGTGGGTTTTCTTTTCAAGGAAAAAGAGCAAATATGTTAGCTTCTGAAGTGAAACTGCTTGTTTGATTCAGGTGAACTCGGTGAATAGCCCAACCCCATGTTTGGTACAAAGGAATGACGCGTTGTGCCTGGTGTGAGTGGCTCGCCTGGTGCCAGGCGCCCGTGCCCAGCAGAGGTGGTGCCAGCACCTTGCAGCCCTGTCTCCTGGTACTTTCTCAGGCGTTCCTCACCTTCACAGAGTGCTCCTCCTGCCTACCTGCTTCCTGCACCGGCCTTCAGCTTCCCTGCTGCTCTCAGGCAGCATCCGTTCCCAGCAGGTTGTGCTGTTGAAATTCAGTATTTGAAGATAAGGTTATTTTTTATAAGAAAACCTTTTCTTTTGATGTCTTCAGATCTTGTGTTTCTCTATTGCCATTAAGCAGTCTTCATTTGGGGTGGAGTTTAATGTTAATTTGCATCTTCCTGGAGATGTGGTGCTTGTTTTGGTGCAGCGAGGACGAGGAGCACTGCCGGGGACGTTGTGCACGCTGTGCCCCCCTGAACAGGGGAAAGTCTCCTTCAGTACCGCAGTCTAGGGTTTGCTCTCTGTTCAGTGGGTGCTGGTGAGGGGCAGACAGTGGGAGAGGTTGTGGAAGGCCGGTTGTGAAAATGGCAGCGCACTGCTGTTAGCAGAACGAGGTGTAATGTGCAGAGCAGAACTTCTTCCTCTTTTCTCCTTCCCTCCTCTTTCTCCCCTCTTCCCCTGCCGTGCCACTTGCATGTGCTGGCAGGTTGGTGCCTTCAGTTTGCCCTTTGCTTCCCAGCAGGTTTAGCACATCCAGCTCAGTACTCTTCTTTGTTGTTTTCCCTCTACCTGCTTTTTTCCTACACGTGTTATTGCATAGTGGATGGAGGCTTTTAGTTGCTTGTGTTTGTTACAACTTTTTTTTTTTTTTTGGTTGTGCTTTTAAAAGGTTTCAGTCTTCAGATTGCATTGTCAATGAAAATAGTAATATAGCAAAATATAGCAGCTACGGAAATACTGGACTTGAGGATCACAAACAAGTCTGTGCTTGTCCCTCCACTTTACAGACAAATACAAATATAGAGAGTGATGCAGGCCACGAGTGGACAATGAGCTATTCGTTATGTCAACTTGTACTTGTTTTATTCTGTTTATTAAATTAAAATGTAGTTTGACAAAAACATATTAAGTAATTGTGTACATGTGGAGTCCCTTATATTGAAACAATAGTTTAAACCCTGCTGGTTACATTTGCAGGCATGGTCATTATAGGTACTGAAGACTCAAAAATATGCTTTTTGGCTGTTCAGTCTGTTGGATTTGGGTTGGTTTTTTTTTTTGGTTGGGGTGTTTTTTGGCATATGAGAGCTGAGGAGGGGAAGATAAAAGAGTGACTTAGCTGTGCTTAAAAACAAATCAGGAAGTATTTATTTGCATTACAACATGACATACAGGTATTTAACTACTATTTGGTTACAGCCATTGAAGCTCCTCACTGTCTCTCTGTATTTGTGTCCTGCCTGCCCCGCTCGAACACATGCAGCAAAGTGGTGTCTGGTTTTGTTTCGTGCTGCGTGTGTGAGTTGCTAAGGCGGTTGGATGTGTTCTTACGGTGTGGGTGAAGCGGGCAGAAATAATACTGGATGTCTTTTTCCCATTGACGGATTAGAAGTCTAGACAGAGAGAACACGTCTTTGGGAGCCCAGCCTGGCTGATTAGTGTCAGCATGGGCGGGTTTCTAAATTGCCCTGGTCTTCGCTGGACACTGGGCCTTAATCTGCCTGTTTTTATTTCTCTTTAGATTCGTTAAAGCTTTCATATTTATTAATAGCTTTTTGTCCAGACGTCGGAGCCCGAGGCGGGAAAACCTCCCTAGTCAGCTGTCTGAGCATATAGACTAATGGGGTTTCACTTATTTCTTCGGGTGAGGGTAGTGTATTACCAAGTGTGTGTTATTTGTATATGATGTTTCTGTACCCAGACATATGGTGGTGAAGGCAGAGTCTACTCAGTATCACACTGACTTGCCAAGGAATATCTTACAGCTGAAGACAGCCAGCAAAGTGCGGATGTAAAAGCGGCATGGCACAAGGATTGAGATGCAGAGATGGCCAAGGGAGCATGGTGTCAGCTGAGGGTCTGTCATCGCTAGCATAAAAGAAAAAGACCAACAGTTTTAGGCAATTTAATCCCTCTGCTCACTGTATTAATCCAAAATCCAGTAGCTGTGAACGCTGACGGAGTGGACAGGTTTGTTTTCTTGTTCATTGTTGCGAATAACCGGTGATGGTTCTGCAATGAGCACTTGTTTACTGTTGTAAATAGTAATCTGGTGCTTGCATCTGTGCATGGGTTGGCCCCAGCTTCTTTCACCTTGCCTGCATCTCAGCTCTTTTTGTCCTAAAGGCATCTGTTAGGATTTGAATATAGCAATTCTGCTTGAGAGATTAATTTCTCTCCTTCCCTGCCCCAGTGTCTAGTATGTAAACCCAAGCTGAGGACCAGGCAGTGTGGCGTGGCAAACACAAGGCGCTGCATTTTCCGCCATTTCAACTGGATGTGGGTGTGGGTTTCAGACCCATAATTTTTGTCCGTAAGTCTCTCTTCTAGCTAGAAGTCGTATTGGAAAACCACATGAGTGAGTCTGGGCAGTGCCGAAATTATGTGTCCTAATGCCCAGTTTGTCTCATGTTGAAGGAGTAGGAGGTGAATTGTGCCCTTGTTACTTCGGGGCTCTTGGTATTGTGCTACAAAACCAGATCAGCTGCTTGTAACATCAGTGTGTTCTAATCCTTGGAAGGCTCCATTCTTCTTATCACTTAAAACATTCCTGCTCCCTCCTACAGTTGCATCCATCACTCCTCATTAGGCATTGTCAGCAAGCGTGGATCGGGATCGTCACTTAGCTGTTGGCAGAGCAAATGTTCTGCAACTTGGGAAATGCCATTGAGGCTTTTCATAATAGGAATTGCTACTTATTTGTATAGTTAGGTCAGCAGAAAAAATGATTGACAGCCTTGATATTTTTAATAAAATACTTGGCAGTGAAGAGGGAAGCTTGAGGGGTATGTGTTTCAGGCTTTTAGCAAATGCAGATGGATATACCTTTTTGGTAGTTTTCTTCTGCAGTTGAAATTTCTGCCTGTGTTTTTCTTAAACAAGTATTTCTTGAGTCAGGTTGGATTAACTTGTAAACCGATCCATCTACATTTTCTCTCTTGCAGCTTGGGAGAGGGAAACAGGAAATATGAGAAAAAACCCCTAACATAACTTTCAGTATTTTGTTAAGTAGCCTGTCAAAACTGAGGGAACTCAAAATTTCCTCTGATTACAGGGTATATGTGGTTATTCTGTGCCCCCAGCCCAAAATGCATCATTTACAGCTGTCATTCCCTCCTTCATCCTGGTTAATTCATTGTTGAAGGTGGGAAACAAGTTTACAATTCTTCAAGTACAGATTACTGATTTCTGTGAGGAAAATCAAATAATTATCATTGACAGGTGTACAGGCTGCACTCATTTCACCTAATCTATGCAACATCAGAAGTGTGTTTACCTACTTTGAAAAAGTACCTTGAGTCCCTCAGCTGAGAGATGATGTGTAAAAACTGCAGAGATTTCTTGTCGCTGACTCAGTTTTCCCTGGCTTCTTGGTTCCACTGTTTCCAGGTGATGGTAAGGTTTGCCTGTCCTGAATGTGTTTCCTGATACGGTGTATAAGCAGTCAAATACATAGGAAAAATTTGAATTAAAAAAATTTAGAGTAATTCATGGTGTTTTCAGGGGAGGTCACCCCTCCTTGGGCAAAGCATTTAGCAGCTTGTCATTCTCCTTCACACTCTGCTTCCCCAATGGATAGGAACAGAAAGTGGAATTTGTTTCATTTCAATCCACCTGCTTCTGTACAAGTTCCCATGTAGTTATTGTGGAGGAAAAAATTGCATTGCTGAGGTGAGGGCCAGCTCCTACGAAAGATGTTTCCATAAAACAATCCATTTGATCGCTTCTAATTCTCTGACTGCAAACGAATTTTAAACCAGGATGTAACTGTCTGTGGTGCAGAACTCATGAACTGGGCAAAATAGATCCTACACGGTTTGTGCCGTTCTCAGCTGGACTCCTGCAGGCGATGGCCTTGGCGGGTTGTTCGGGGACCTTCCTCTCCTGAGCAAGGGCCAGGGCCACCCTTTGTCTGTCGCTGCACATGGCAGGAAGCTCCTGCTGTGGGGAAGCCCCAGAAGAATTCCTTCCCCCCAGCAGGGCTGGGAGGCTGCGGCTGTCCTGCTGCAGCGCATCCCTGGGCTCTGGGGAAGGCCGCGGGCAGGGCAGCGGCGCGGGAGCAGCAGCGGCTTCCCAAAACGGGGCACGGCCACCACGGTGCTGCAGTTTCTGGGTCAGCAGGTGTGGAAGCCAACTTGGTCTGCAGGCGTTTTTACAAGGTTAGAAAATAAACCTGAGTAAAATGAATGGTGACCTTTATGTAACCTTTGGAGAATGGAGCTGCGGTTTTATTGACTATCCTGGCTCTGGGTTGGAGGGAATAGCTTTGCAGAAAAAAGGTCTTTATAAACCTGCTTTTAGCAAGAGTGGATTTTTCACTCTTGTTTGTGGGTTTTGTTTGTTTTTCTTTCTTGAAACAACAGAATCTAAAAACTATATGGGGGAAAGCACTGTTCAAGTGGTAAGATTTGAATAAGTTGTACTGTTACTCATTTGGAGTGCACTGGAATCCATGCAATTGTTGACTTCACAGCATCAAACATACGCAATTCCTTGTTTCATAAACATTTTACTTTCCACTGCAGGAGTTTCTTCGCTGAAGCAAGTCAGATGATGTGACGTTGTGGTTCAGAGCAGCAGTTCTGATTAGTCCTCAATAAGCACGGAGTTGCAGGATTGTCATCCCAGGCCTCACTGGCTGGGTTGCTTGCCATTTGGGAGAGTTCTGTTATTTACATATGTCTGTATGCTGCTGGCAAGTAGGAATCCAAAACTCTACCTGGAAACTCCCCCTAAAAATTTCTGTATAACTGTATACATTAATCAGAAAAAATCATACAATTGGGTGAGATGACAGTACTGCCAAGGTTGGGGTGATCAGACTTACACCGAAGCACTGATTAATCTTTTAATTAATTTGAGCTCAGGGTGGTTTTGTTAGTCTTTTTCTGTGTGTGTATGTGTGTAATTTTGAGAGCAGGGGTTGAGCTTAATGTTTTTATACAGATCCCATAACTTACGTGTGTTGCCTTCTCTTGTTACTCTTCTCAGCTGCTTGCCAAACAGAAGTATTTGGAGAAGGGCCAGAGCTGCAAAATTCAGATCAGGATCCAAATTTGGATTTTTGGTTCAAGCCTTTCTAATATCTAATATTACAAAACCTCATATATAAATAAGGAACCCTTTATTTTTTAACTGTGGTGACGAGGACAGGGAGGTCGCCTCCTTGCTTGAGCAGTCCAGGTAGAATGCTGGACTGTGAGTTACAAGGCTATCAGCAGGTGATTCAAAAGGTAAATTGAATAGGTGAAAAAGCGGTCAGTACACTGTCACCCAGAAAGAGCCTGAGCAAAAGGCCAGCACAAATTGGTGCTTTCAAGCCAGTGAGAAGAATCCCCTAAATCTAAAAATTCTGGAAGTGGTGGGTTGTTTTGTGGTTTTCCATTAGATCTTTGGGAATTTCAAGGGTTTGTTTTGTTTTGTTCTAGATGGAGTTAGCCAGTATCTCAATTTTAATGCTTGCTTGATTTAATGGAAAAAGGATTATCTCTCATCAAGTAGGATGCTTGTTACCGGCTGCTGTGCCGTCAACAGGCTTTCTGTAAGCTGCCCAGTGTTTTGTGTTGTTGAATGTTGTTGAAAGACGGTTGCTTGAAAAATTCAAAACTTCCCAAATATTTTCCTTGTTGGTTCTTTTTAATTGCTTGTGGTTACTGTGGTGACTTGTACCTGTCAGAGGGTGGGCAGGCGGGTGTTGGTGCAGGGCCGGGGATGGGGGTGGTGGGGCTGTGGGAGCCGTGCCCGGTGAGCGGCGTTGTCCCCACCGCCGCTGTGACCCCAGGGGCTGTCCCTTCCCAGCTGTGACCCACAGAGCCTGCCCGGGCAGCACCTGCCGCCTCCAGGGCAGCGCGTGTGTCTGTGGCTGGCTGGGGCTTTCTCTACCTGTGCTCCTCCACTGTGATTCCTGCTGCTCAGCTTCTCCCTGGAGCTGGCTGCGAGTGCTATCCCTTGCCCATTATCAAGTACTTCAAGATTGGGAAGGAAATCTTGTTCCTGGGGAGAACTTGTTTATTAAATGAGGCATATTTGTATCTCCCCCTGAGAGGAAATTTGTGGTTAAATGTGAAGGTTCGTGATCGATGGCTGTCCTTTCTGATGGATGGCCTCACAGGGATGCAGGCAATCTGTATTTCTTAGTCAGGAATTTCTAAGTGCCCTCATAAGGTTGCTGGGACACCTGTGGGTGAAAAACTTAGGTTGCACTGGACAGTAGGAATTACAGTTCATGTCTTTGCATATGAAGCAGTGGATTGCACTGTTTTTAAAGTGGTCAGCAATACAAACTGTTGGAACTTTTTCTCAGTACAAATGACGTTACCTTGTAAGTATCTACCACAAGCATCCTTTGGAGAAACAAAAATTAGTGCTGGATAATAGGATGGGCAGTTTGTTCTCTTGCGTTTGCCTTACCACCTTCTTGCCCTTGTTTAGAAGTCGCTTGAAAATACCTGGAGTAGTCTTTGTGACTTCCGTGGAAATATTCCTGTCTGCTTTCACCCTTCCTCTTCAGAACCACTGCTACATTAAAATTCAGACTGGAAAGGCAGTTGCTCAGTACCACAAGTGGTAACTCTTTGAAGGCCTCTGAAAGCTGAAAAGCTTTAACATTTATTTAATATTTTTTGTGGATGGAATTTTAGTCTTGTTTTTTAATCTGCTCTGAAAAAAATACGACAGCTCCTTCTTCCAGAACCACATGCTAGTTTTATTGCTGGCTCAGTGGAGGAAAGTACTCAAGAGGCTTGGGTGCTTATGAAACCAGGGGGAGAACTCTGCTTGGGGATTCTGGATCCTGTGTGAATGCAGTGTCTGGAGGCAATCTGAAATTGAGACTTGAGGCTTCTGCTTCAGGGCTGGACATCCTCTGGCAGGAGCAGTTGGTTGTGTGTGCTGAGGGTGTGAGGGCAGTAGTTTCTTGGGAGGAGCGCACAGGATGCCCTGCCAGAGGGAGCTGTGCTCGTTGGTGCTTGGCATCATCCACTCGCAGCTCCCACCTCCCGCACCTTGGTGGGTTCAAATGCTTTGTGCGAGGTCATGATTGCTCTGTGGTCCATGCACTGCTTCTGTGGAAATTGGTAGCAGTGGGTGAGGCATCTGTGAGGCCAGCCAGCCCTTGGTGAAAGCTGCAGCTCCTTCTGCTGTGATAGGACTGTCTGAAGAAAAGACTAAAAATAATTTTGAACTATTATTGCAGGAGTCAGACTGTGCCACAGAAACTTTTATCCAAACTCTGACAAAGTGTGACAAAATTCCTTTCATTAAGGGCATGTAAAAGGTTGGTCAGTTTTCTTATGGTTCGATTATCTTTATGTATTGAGCCTTTTGGCATGATAAATGATGAAGGCCTACAGTTGCTATTAGTGATCATACAAACTAAATGAATTACTTGATACTTAAGACAGTCAAGTTACTCACTGGCAGTAATCAGAAGCTGCACACCTGGAACCACATTTTGCTGAAGAGCTAACCCAGCTTTTTGCTCCAGGAGCCTGCTCTGCAGCATTATCTTCATTATGCTTGATTACAGTGATACGGTTCAATCACTGACTCCTGAAAAGTTGCAAAATGAAATGGCAGCTGAGGGAAAAATATTTGCCTCTTCCATTCAACAAGTGAGTGAAATGGGAATGATAGATACAGTTTTAAAATGCGAGAAATATCCCAGGAAAAGGATATTTTGAACATTATCTATTAGTTATTGGGAGATAGCTTGCTGAATCAAATAAAATATTTTGAAATACTGGTGGTTTGTGTGTGTTTAATTGCACTGGACAAAAGTTTGTCTAAATCCAGTTTATAGTGACTGTTCAGTTAAAAATTAATCTTGAGCATCATTTTATCATGCAAAAAAAAGCTAAAATGCTGACCCTTCAGATTTGGTAACCTATATAATTAAGTCTGTGATTCATGAAGATATAAGTTGATGAAATTCGTAAGTTAATTGAAAAACACAGTTTAGCTCATGTATTCCATGGTCCCATATGTGGAAGCCTTTCTGTGAACATTCAGTCACCCATGTATGCACTGGGATGCTGATGGTGGGTAGCTCCAGCTGTTCAGGATGAAAACATTTGCAATGGGTAAGTGTTTGCAGTGCAGAACTAATAATTATTTGTCACTTCACGGTGATTCTTGCTACTTTAATAAAGTTCTTAATTACTGCTGAGAACTTTAAATACCAGTAGCTTTGTGGTGAGGCCCAGTATGGGATCAGGAGATAGCTCAAGTGTGTTGTATTCTTTTGGAATTTGTCAAACTCCGAAAGGTGAGTCGCAGTTTTGGCTTGATCAGTTCAGCTCCTGAGCAGAGGAGCGGCAAAGCAGCATATAGTTCACTGTGAAAATTGAAACCAAACCGTGTTAATAATCAGGAGAGGACATCCTCATTCTCGTAATGCGGACATCTGCTCTCCCAATGGAATGTTTACGCATGATGTGATTCACAGGAATGAAAATCCAGACTGATCAATTCTGTAGTGCTCTTAAACAGTGTCTCCATCTGGAAAGACCCCTCAGACAAGTAATTGTGGGTAACATTAGTGTGGGACTTTTACAGAAGAATAATTCAGTGAATTGTTAGATGCTGAAAGCATGCAGTAGCCTACAGGTGAATATCAACAGCGCTGCTACCCTGGTGAGTATTGCTTTAGAACTGTCTCCATACATCTGAAATATAATTCTCTGGTGTTAGGATTTTTGGAAAGTCAGAAGTTCAGTGCAGCTTTTCTGAACTCTGATCTAGATTTAATCAAGGCCAGCCTTTTCTGGTTTTGACTCTTCTACTAAGTAAGTTGTGGTGTAACCGTGCAGCTCCCTGGGATGTTTGGAATATACAAGCTATGAATAATGAATCCATGCAGGTGTTCTGTAAATTGTCTGAATAGGGTGCTGAACTCAGTGGCCTGTGTGGCTGTGGCTTCGGTACTTTGTACTAGGACAGGTCACATGCCCTCTGCTGCATTTTCGAAAGAAAACCACGACAATGTGCCAACTTCTGAAATTAGTATCAAAATGCTTATGGATTATGCTGTGCCTGCAAAGCAGGTGAGTTACTTGAGAAGAAAATGGCTACGTTTTTAGATTTTTGGGTCCTGTCCCCCTGGTTGTCTGTAGAAGTAGGACAGTTAAGGCAACAAACTGGCTGCACACATTGTTCCCTGTTCTGAGGAGACAGAGAGCTGAACCCTAAAGTTGTGGGGTATTAAATACTGGTCAGATGCTTGCTGTTCATAATTCCATTCATGAGCAGGTTTTAGATGAAGTATCTGATAAACTCACTTGTTCTGTCACCACAGCTGGAGAGGCAGCCTGGCAGTGGAGCTGGAGTGCATGGAGTCGGCCTGCCCCACGCTGCAGCTGCTGCAGCGCTGCCCTGGGGCTCTATGCTGCTGCTGTGGAGCTGGGTTAGCCTGCCCCACGCTGCAGCTGCTGCAGCGCTGCCCCGGGGCTCTGTGCTGCTGCTGTGGAGCTGGGCTGGCCTGATGGTGGCAGCCCCGGAGCTGCAAACATGATCCAGGTGGGAGCAGCTGGTCCTGCCGTGCAGGGCCATGTCAGGTATCTGCTGCACAGAGTTAATTTGCCACCTAGGAGTGAGTGCAGTTGTGTTTAAACTCAGCTTTGTAGGTGCAAACGGAAATAGATGCATGCACATGTGAACTTAGATGGCTTTAGGTTAATTAAATTTTGTGCAGCTTTAATTTTAAGCAAGTGCACCTTACAGTTATAGACAAGTTTTTGAGTCTGCAAGTAAACGGAAGGTTACCTGGTTTGTAGGCTAGGGAAACTCAAACGCTTCAAAATAAATCCTTAAGAATTGGAGTGGCACATGTGTGTAACTCTTCTGAAGATCCTAATTTAGGGTTTAAAACCATTTTAAAAGCTGCACATAGATTATTTTTTTCTACCCCCAGAAGCAGAGGATGGAAAGCTGATGAGTTACACTGCTTTAGCATTCAGTGAGCTGACCTTTGAGATAGGCAAGGGTCTTCTGGCTACTTGCAGTTCTTTATTTGCAGAGAGCAGACAGCTTCTGTGCCTAGAGTGGGTTGAAGCTGATAAGCAGAGGTGAATGAGAAGTGCCTCAGTGCAGGTGCAAGGCTGAAGGATGGACGCCTGAAAGAACCTGTGGGAGTCCTCTGAGACGGGAGGTTGTATGGTCACCATCAGGCAGCAGTGCCGTGTTCATCCTGCATGCGTTCAGCTTTAAATTTTCACCTAATGGTAAAGTCAGGGAGAGGGTTCTGGGATGTGCCAGTGAGCAACATGGCACAAGTTGGAGAGAAGTTGCCTTTCCTATGGCAGTGAAGCCATGCCCATCTAGCAGGGAAGAAGTGAGTGACCCTTTTAGTAGGCAGAGGCTTGGAGAGTGCATGTAGATACTCAGGGCATTACTCAGCACAGGGAAACCTAAGAGGTTGCAAGAATTGCATTCCGTGGGAGTCAGCAGTTGAGTACAGGTTCCTCAAGTGGAAAAAAAGGTGCAGAGGAGCTATGTGGTGGGCAGCCATGAGAGAAGAGGGAGCAAGGAGAAGGAAGAATGCATTGTGTCCAGCAATCAGGGCAGAAGCAGGGGTAATAAGGTGTTGCAAGCAGCATTGGGAGGAAAGGGCTAGAGAAAAGCTAGATTTGTTTGCAAAAAGGCTGATGCCTGTGGGGCAGCTGTTCAGTGTGGAGGGGAGAGAAGGGTATCTGGCATGGAGGAGGGACGAAGAGTGTGCCAGGGAAACCCTGCAGGTTAAGCTGGGCCTCCTCAGTGCAGTGTCTGTGAAAGGCCTGGGCAGCCCCTGGGTTGCTTCTCTGCTTCCCAGTGTGTGCCAGGCACAGGGAGCATGGAGATGGCAGCGTGTTGGGAAGGCTGGGCCCATTTCCAGGCTGACAGTGGGACACCTGCAGGTGTTGTCCTGCAGGTGCTGGGGAGGGGATGGCTCTGTGCAGTGTCTGGCTGCTGGCTTGCTGTCCCTTGAGCAGCATGTGGGGCCCTGCAGGGCAGGGGGTCTCATCTGCTCCCTCGGGATAAAGCCACAAAAGAGCTTGGACAGGACTGGGTTGTGGCACTGCAAACCAAGTGACAGCCTGTGGGTATCAAATGAATAGGGAAATAAGGAGGTACAGTAGCAGTGAATTTCTCACTTAATTGAACATAACTAGGATAGCTGTCGTTCTTGAAAATGAAGGAAATAATGTGAAATAAATAAGAAGAAACAGTTTTTATCAGCAGGCTTAAATCTGCCATCTGGGCACCTGTGCCAGCCTCGGGAAACACGTGTGGTAGGAAGGCCTTGCTGCAGAGCTGCTGACACTGGGAGCTGTTCTTGGATTCAGCTGAGCTCTGTGCAGTAAACGCAGCCCTGTGCAGATTTGTACATTTCTGGGTGTGTGTTACATATAAGCAGTGTGGAACTCTTCCTGTTTTCTCAAGTGAATATTGTTCACAGCTGTCTGTAGCCATCATTTCCCAAGGGAAAGGCAGCAGAGGACCAGGTCTGTGACCTGTGGCAGGCTGTGATGCACAGCAAGGTGCTGCCTTCCTCCTCTTCCTCAGCTTGTTGGCTCTGCAGGCATGGTAGAGAAACAGTTTTGTGCACATGTTTTATAGATGCACTTTATTTTCTGTTTGGGTTTTAAGTGCTGCTGAGGAGTTTCACCCTCTTAGTTTCACTAGGCATCCTTTCTTGCAGCCATGTGGGACAAAGGCTGGAGAAGAATCCCGGTGTCTCATGGTTGGCTGTACAGCACCTCCAGTTCAGACCCTTAAGTAATAATGTTGTGATGGGGCTTCTGATGACCTCGGCTGAAAATAGCACAGCAGATCTCTTAGCTATCTATAGACTGGATTCTGAAGCAACCAAAGATTGATTTGTTTTTCCATAATTAGTTTTGAACGCAGCAGTTTTCATTGTGGAATATGTGAGTTGTTGCAGTGGATGGTTTGCTGCTTAGCCACAAACCTGCATGTCTGGTGACTGTTTCCATCTTCCTGCTTTCAGTGGGACACTCCTGAGATGAGATTTCTACTGAAGCAATCTTTTTTTCATGATGCTTCTTTGAGATTGTAGATTGTTAGTAATAAATACAGGATGTGGCTCCTCTGAAGTCATATAATCTTCCCACATCCTGTACAGAGGGCATTGCATCCTTGGAACAGAATCTCCTGCCTGAATTTAACAATATGCACTGATTTTAATTCAGAGCAGTGCTGAAAGAACCAGGGTGAGAGCTGTGTAAAAGCATTTTCTTTGTCTCTTCTCAGAGTTCATTACAGGAACTTGTGGCAATATACTGAATTTAAATAAATGTAAAAAACCCCCAACCTCAGGAACTTAAATGACTGTCTTGTTGGAATAGAGCACCTGGCAGTGTGTGGTTGTTGCAAGTTCTTCCCAGTTATTTTAAGAATAGTGGAACAAACCTTTAGCATTGAATACAACTAGATTTCTTCAGAGAG
Source organism: Donacobius atricapilla (assembly GCA_013397315.1). Classification (NCBI taxonomy): domain Eukaryota; kingdom Metazoa; phylum Chordata; class Aves; order Passeriformes; family Mimidae; genus Donacobius; species Donacobius atricapilla. The sequence continues at coordinate 3,515,676 of WBMY01005916.1, forward strand.
CTGAAAGAGATGTTTGTAGACCTCCATTTCAGACGTAGGTATTCTGATGTCTGCCGGCTAATTATTTCTTGGCAGTTCATTACAATGGGCTACATTTGAGACTTGGGCCTTTCATTAACAGCCTTATCTTCCTTCTTTGTTCAGCTGTTTGTATAGCTGGCATTATTTATACTCATAAAATGATCGTAGTGTCAGAAATGGTGAAGGGATTAAATTTTTATCCTCTATGAACTCTTTTAATTGCATTTATTTTAGTAACAAGTGTTGAAGTCGTGTGTTTGACACATTTTAACCTGCATTAACTTCAAGGCATGCTGAACCACTACGTTTTTCATCACTGTGATGTAGCATTGCTCCGTCTTATGTCTGATGGAAAACTGGTTTGACTTATTCTCTCTGGTGAGTGGAAGGAGGAGGGATTAGGTTACAGGGAGGATGAAATAGTTGCAGCTCACCCTTCTTGTTGCACTCCTTTATTGGCTTGCTGAGCATTTACCTCCTGATTTTGCTGAGAAGGGTGGTTTGCCTGAGATTGAGGAGGAATCTACCTTCAGACTGAAAGAGACGATATTTACCAGTTGGTGAATACTTGCTTTGTTTACTTTTTGAGACCTGAGAGTTGGACACTTTGCTACATTTCCAGTGGAAATGCTGTAATTGCATTGCTGGAACTGCTCTATTTTTATACTTTAGGGAAATAGCGATACTTCATATGCTTTTAGGATGCAACTGTGGTCCCTGTGGCTTTTATATGGAATAAAAATATATCTGCATTTGAATTCTGAAAGACCTAATTTGTCTTGCGTTAAATGTTTTGCTGCAGTTTGCCTGTGTTTGTGCTAGGCTCAAGTGCCTGGTGTCTGGGGCATGACACTGGATTCTCCCGGGGGAGGGAGCAGTGCAGGCAGGGACAGAGCCCCTAGGTGGCATCAGAAGCCTCCTGATTTTTGGCTGCTGCACGCCCAAGGGTGAGAGGTGAGGATGGGAGGGAGTTCCTGGCCCTGGGGTGCAGGGCCATGCCTGCCTGGGGTGTGCTTTCCTTTCTCAGTGCCCTGTGCTAGAGCTCTTATACCATTAGCTGAGCAGTATGGATAGTCGTCATTTTGCTAATTCAAACAAGTTTCAACCTTGTGCAGCTCTGCTTTCTAAATATTTAATTGAAATGCTTTTACAGCCATTTTACTTCTTTATCACTGTGAGCCAAGCCAGACAATGTAACATGGCATATGTTAAGATGTTAATTGAGTAGCAGCACACATAGGCGGCTGTTTCATAATTTTCTCCTTAGATGATCCTTGGCTCCAGTTTAACATTTCTTTGTGCTTCTGAGTGGAAGGTTATATAAAGATATATTTAGAGCTGTTAGTCTAAGAAAGAGAAGCATTAATTCAGTAAGATTAAGAATTAAGGGCTGATTGCTGCAGGCACTGCTGGGACACAGTGCTTGTCGTGGTAAGGATGTGATAATAGTACCTTTCTGATAGTACCACTTACTGTAATGGGGTTGGTAATCCTTTTACTGAGTGGTTCCTCACAGCATGCAGAGTAAATAGAGATTTTTTTTTTTTATTAAATGTCACCTGATGTCGTCAGTTGTGGAATTCAGATTGAATCTTTCCAAAAGGGTATGTGGTCAGTTTAATAATAACCCTCCCCTATTTTAACATGGCTTTCAGATAGATGACTGTGCCAAAACTGTTGTTGTTGGTACTTTGCAATGGAGTCTGACTTGTTTTCCTTGGGAGCTGAAGTGGGTTTTTACAAGAGGCAAAGGGGCAGCAGGACACTGCTCAGGAGAGAGTTCCTGGGTGCTGTCAACACCCAAATGCCTTCTATGCCTGGCAGTGCTGCTCATGTGCTACTGCTCCCAACAGGAGCAGCCCTTCCAGACTACCCCTAGGCGCTGTTGCTGAGCAGTTTGACGACCAACCTGTGGGGATGGTGTAGGGGCACAACTGATGCAGTGGGAAATGGAGGCTTTCAGGTCGTAGCAATTTTTGAAAGGCCTTGTGGCCAAGACACCTCTTCTTTGGCAGACAGCTCTAACTGCTGTCTTGGGTATCCTAATGTGGAAGGCTTGTTTTCAGGTGTGAAGTAAAATACCAGGGCAGCAGTGCCACCATGCACTGTCAGGGCTGTGTGTGCTGCACGTGAGCCACTCAGAACTTTACTGTGGCCTGAACAGTCCCTGGTGGGTTTTTGGTTTTGTTTTTTGTTTTTCCAAAGAAAATTTATAACTTTGTAAACATTTTCTCGGGTGGCTGAGAGGGCGGGTTACAGTTTGAGGTGAATAGGTAGGTAACTGTGCCCATGGTAAGTAACTACACGCTGGGGTTTTCCATTTTAGTTGCAACTTTTTGCTCTATGGCCTGCATGTTGGGTAATAATGTAACTTAATAACTAGTACTGGGAACTGGGAACCTGCAGAGGGGACCCTATGAGCAGTGATGGAAAGTAGTTCCTTTTCATCAATTGCATTATGGTTTGGCAGAAATAAAGTTTTCTCTAGGCTGTCCAATAAGTGCCAAACACATGAAACACAGCTACACAGAGGCTGTTTTCAGGAGGATGTTTCTGTTAGTGCAAATATTTGCCATCTTGGGCTGAACGGGATCGAGAGTATCCGTGGCAATTTCACTGAATGCACCGAATTTTGATGAAAAAATCACTCTGGGCTTCCCATATGTGGCCACCTACTCAAACCATTACTAAATTTTTCACAACAAATTGTAGCTCCAACTTGTCTGCTGAGTTTGGTTGAACTGGGTCTGTTGTTGTTGGCATCCTCCTCCTTGAGGACTGAGTCAGCTGCCAGTGCCTGAATGGTGAGAGCCGTGTCCTGTGTGACTTTTGGGGCTGGGAGGTCTCTCCTGACTGAGCAGAACAGCGATGGCCTGGAAGTGCTGCTGTCCTGCTTCTGCCGGGGACTCAGCCCAGGGGCCCCTTTGGCAGCATCCTGCTCTGGACGTGTGTCCCAGGAGAGGGCTGTGCTGCAGGCTGGGTGTTCACAGGGGTGCTCACTGTGCTCCCACAGTGTAGGTCACGCTGCTGCCCTTCACAGGGGCTGAATGCTCTCAGCAGCAAAGCTGCTAGGGGTTAGTTTCAGTGCTGTGCAGGCTTTGGGAGGGCTCAGCGTTAACCACGCAGTAGCTGATAAATTCAAGGGCTTTCTTTTATTTCTCCCAACCACCTCCCTTTTTCTGGTCTCACAGATATAAGACTTCTCTTATCCCTTGTGGTTGTATGCCTTCTCCTCTTTGCAGCATTGAAGAGGTATTCGTGCTCAGAGCGACTGAATTCTGCCACTTCGGGTAATACAGTAGTCCCATATTGTTCAGTGCAATTCAGCTGCCTCTTCCTGAAAGTGAAGTATTGCTTAATTAGAGGAAGGTTAGCAGCATCTGGTTTTATGCCACATGGAAAAAAAACCTGCATCTCCTTGCCTTATTCTTCTGCTTTTTCCCCCTCTCTCTTCCTCAGTCCAAAGTAAACTCAGCTGCTTACCTGGGAAGAGAACACGTTCCTCATTCTGCCCATTCCAAATCAGGGCTGTTCTGAGCAGAAATACATAAATAGGTCAGGGAAAACAGAAATGCATACATTGGCAGAAGATAGAAGAGCAGTTTGAGGAAATACTTTAATCTGTTTTCTCCCCATCTCATTCTCCCAAAGTTCATTTCAGGAGTTTATCTTCAGCCTTTAGAAGCTTCAGTCGCTACAGCCTTTGAAAGTTATCTTCAAGAATCCTTCAAAGGTCTTGGCCCTAAAAGTCAAAAGCTGAGGCTGTTAAGTGGGCCAGAGGCTTTCCTGTAAGACTTGTTGCTGCATAACCAAAGCAGCCATCACGTGTTCCCTGTAAAGTTATAGGGTCTGGGGTTCTCCATGAAACACAGCAGCTTTTGCAGGGAGCTGCCCTGTACTGCTTCTCCAAGCACAGCCTAAGAAACCTCCTTTCCTCTGCTGTTTTACTAATTAGTAGAGGCTGAGTGCATGGTTTTGAGTGACTGGTGGGTAGGTGACCATAGATGACTCGACTGATCCGCATTGGTGGTGTTGAGAGCAAAGCTGACGTTTTTGAGGAGCATTGCTGTAGGCAGTACAACAGGGTCCCTCTTGAGTCACTCTGTGCCTTAACTTTGAAACAGTCAATAGGATGGTACCCACTGAATAAATGTCTCCCTGTTTGTTGTGATAATGTCTCTCATTTTTGATTAGAGAGGAGCACATACAAAGTTTTGATGTAAAATTTTATGCTCCACGGTTCTTGTGTTGGGTCATTGGGCAAGGTAAATCGTGTTAGTAAATCCAAGGCAGCTGTAAAATCAGCCACGTTTGTTGTCATTCACAAGAGACAGCCACCCCCTGAACCACAGATCTTGACTTGGATAAAACTGCATGAGGTAGCATGAATTAATTTTTGGATCAAGTAAGTGAACTAGTTCAACTTGAGGGAGACTCATCATGAAGAGCTACAAAAGAGAGTAGCACCAGCTGTGCTTCTAGGTGGGAGTGAATCACAATGGGGCCCCAGAAGCAGCTCCAGGAGGAGCAGTCCTGGCTCTGGGCTTCAGATGCAGTTTCTGAGTTTCCAATGGGCTTAGGCTGCAAGTAGATTTGAGTGGTTATTTTCATTAGAAAGAGCATCATTCCTGCTGCTCTCCTGCAGCTACTCCTAGGCTTGCAGCAAAATGTGTGGGTAACGGCCTCCAGATGTTAGAAATGGCTCTGTGTAGGGCCTGATTCAGCCTGGTTGTTGGGATTGCTGGTTGCAGGCACTGTAATTGCAGTAGTAATTAGGTAAGGGGTGCATTTGACAGAGACCAAAGCAGACTTACTTACTTGTAAATGAAACTTCAGCTTTCAATGCATGTATGTCTTGCTAGAGAAGAAGTGGGGCAAAATAAACAAAGGTGGCAGGTGTAACTGGGATGTCTGTCCCTTGGCCACCTTTGTCACTTGTCCTTTTTTCCCCTGATGTGGTGGGGATGTGTCCTGCAGTGTTACCAAAGGGAGTGTTTCTGTGCAGTGCTCAGGACCATGAGCAGGTCATTGCCAGTACTGTCCCAGTCTAAGGGCTCATTCCTCAGGGTTGCCACCGCTTGACTTTGACGTGGATCACCTCCACTGGAAGGGAAATAAGCATTTTTGTTGTTAGGCACAAGCTTTATAAAATGAAGCAACATTAACCTGTGCTCTGCTTAGGAAGGAAGAAACCTCAGTTTACCACTAACAAAGTTTAATGATGTCCTCCCAGTATACTCAAGAGCGTGGAGCAGGAGATGGAAAAAATTGCTTTTTAAATAGAGATCACACATCCCTGCTGAAGCAGAGGGACCTTTGCCTTTTAAAATGTCACAACATCTGCTTGCAGATTGGAAGACATGAACTTGACTGTCCTCTTTGTGCCACCAGTTGACAAAAAAGAAACACAGTGAAGCTGTATTTACTGGCCCTGTGATTGCTCCTCTGCTGCAGCTTCTCAACACTGTTGATCGGTGCTGTAGGAGCAGAGGTCACAACTGGAAGAGCCTGAACTAAAATTGAGAGTTTACATTTCCTGACTCAGACTGCTATTTGGAGATAAAAGGACAGCTCTAGGGATCTCCTGCCCAGCTGCCTCCTGGCAACTTGCCTCTTTCTCTTTGCAAGAAGATGGTAATGCAAATGGGCATGCTGATGCTCAGGTTGGCAGAGGGGAAGCTGTGCTGGCTGGAGTGTGCTCTCCTGAAAAGCCCAGTGCATGGCATTGTCTGCAGGTCTGTAGAGGCTGTGTTTGGGCTAAGTTAGCTGTGTCTGTACCCAGCATCCCCTTGCCCGTTATGCACCCTGTCTGCATAAGCTGCCCTGTGAAGCCATACAAGAGGTTTGGGTACATATGCCTGATTCCTGTTGCCTTTTGTTTAGTAGGAGAGGCTGTTGGTCTGCAGCAGCACGGGGACTGTGAGACCTTGCTCGGGGTTGGAGGCAGTTGATAGGTGGAGTCTGGGCTGGAGAAGTGCTGCTGGAGCAGCTTTGTCCCCATCAATCAGCTTTGGGTCAGATGCACTGGCAACATTCAGGTTTCCATGCATGGTGTCCTTTGACTTTTCTGCTAAGATGGTGGTTTTTGGTGAGTGAGATGACATTTAGGTTCCCTTCTTCAGTTACTGCAGTATATGTAAGGCAAGGCAAAGCTTCCATGTTACCATCCTTAGCACTCCCTGTTCTTAAAAATCCCCAGCAGCTCTGCTTTACTGTTTCCTTGGTGTTCTTGTTTATCCACCTGATGGCTTCTCCTACACAAAGTCAGCTGAAGTGGATGTCTGCTGATGGATCTGCTTCAGTGAACTTGTCAAATATTCTTACCTGTTGAAATCTTTTGTTGTATTCTGTCACTATAACCTGAGCAGTTCTTGTATGGGTAGGGACGTCAGTGTTAGCAGCCTCTACAAAACCGATTTTTAGACTTGTTTCAAAGTGGAGGTGGTGTAACAAGCAGGACAACCACACTCCTGCCTCTGGGCGTCTGATGGAACAGTAGATGCTGGTTCCTATCACCACCAGACAGCAGAGTTCTTTGTTTTGCTTGTTTCTTATTTATAGCTTTAGTAGATCCATCAGCTGCCTGACTTGGTCCAGCTTTGTGTGTGATTGCATCTGTACAAAAGTAAAAAAAAGGAACTTCCATGAGATGTTTTGTTGTGTGAGGAGATTGAATTATGTTTTATTTTACTAGGAAAATAATTGCTCTCTGAACTCAAAAAAAAAAAGATTGCATGATGCTTGTTTAGTAGGTGTTCAGACTGGGGTTTTCTGTATGGGAAACCTCCTGCTCCTCTTCAAAGCAGCGATAAAATGCCTTCAACTAATGCTGTCAGATGAAGAATGTGAAGTACAGCACCCTTAAGAAACACAAAAGCTGCTCATGGGTGTGTTTCTAGGAAGTATAATAAGTTCCATACTGTTTGCCCGCCTTGGCACATGCACTGAGGTCATTCCTGGCATATTTCAATTGAGTCCCCACCCAGTGTCATCTTAATAAGCCAGCTGGGAGGTAGCAAGACTAACTTGGAAAACTCCAGAGTTACCAGTGGAATAACAGCTGTGTGCCTTGTAGCAGCTCTTTGGAAAGTTAGAAGTACGTGCCTTGAAGTGGTAGGATTTACTGAAGCATGGGGAGAGGGGATGTTAATTGTGTTTACAGATAAACAAGTCACATGCATTTGAATTGTGTAAGAGCTACAATAAAAGTAGTGACATCCATCCTGTCTGCATTGCAGCTTGGTATAATAGTTGCAGTGGTATTTCATTAAAAAATACAGTTCTTGTGTAAAAGAACAGAGCAGCAAGAATTCTAACAAGCAGTTAAGTTGGGGTGACTTTCTACAGAAAAATAGGTGACTATTGTTCCATAGACTAGCAGGATATTTCAGAGCAAGAAATAAAGCCTGTAGTACAGTGATAGAAATTCTAGGATGTAATGTTTTTGTCATTGATTTTAGACTAATTCCGTATTTCTCTTCTCTCTTTTTTCCCTACATCTAGCAAAACTGTACAATCTAAAGTGGACTGCATCTTGGTAAGTACAACTCCAGAATGCTTTTCAATATTTAATGAGCTGCAAGACCAAAATAGATGGCTCTGGAGACTGACAGCTATTATGAAGCCTTTCCTTAGCAGTACTTCAAGGTACTACCACTAAACATGATCAAAATTAGTTACCATCTCAGATACCTTCCCAGAAATGTGCAACAATACAGGTCCTGTTAGTTCTGCTGTGCTGCTTAGGGCAGAGAGATCATTTTTAGAAGCAGGAAAGGCCCTTGGATTGCAAAAACATTTTCGTTTGCACATTAAAATAACAGGACCTAGGCGGTGATAAGAGATTATTTTTGGGAAGCGCTAGTTCAGAAAGAGGTTTTATTTGATTTTAGTAGTAAGTGGATTGTGAGTTTTTTTAAATCAGAGTTTTGAGTTCATAAATCATAGGACTGGAAGGGATTGCTTATCTTGACTTTTCACCTTCAGCACTTCATACAGAAGTACCAATGGTAAGATGAAAAAGTGTCACAGACAGCCATCCGGATACTATCAAATAGTATGGCTGAGCTAACAAAGAATACTCGTCAAAGTCATATTATCAAAGTCTAATTCGGGTGATACTGAATTGTCTTGCCTTAAAATCTCTGAATTTACTGCTGTGTAAGATGTAAAGCTGTATTGTGTTGCAAACAAACTTTGGACCCCATTTAACCTCTGTTTAAAAGTTCTTGTATGCACCCAGTGGGCATAAGGATGCAGAATGCAATTTTTGTCCCCTTTATTCCTTACTGACATTTGCGAACACTAAGCAGGTGCCTTAAGATCTTAACTGTTTTGCTTGTGAGTCTTCAGTGGTAAAAGGACAGATTGCAAAACTGCATTTGTAAAACTCTTAACACCAGGTATTTCTGTAGAAGAAAAATGGGAGTTGGGGTAGGTGTTTCTAAGTAGCATTGGAGAGGGAGTAAATAAGTAGGAGGTTAACCAGTCTTCTGCTTTTGGCAATCTGTTTTAAGAAAATGGAATTACACTAGGACTATTTTTGCATTAAATTCTGCAGATTTATGGACATCGTGTACTGAGGTAGGGATTATCAGTTTGTATGAGGGTATTGGGTAGGTCTCATCCATTGGATTGACAGAGAAGTCTTGGACACAAAGCAGTCTCCATGGCTTGACTTGGAATGGAGCTGCAGTGTCCTGATGGTCTAATTTTCTGTTCCAGATGCCTCCTTGTCTGTCCTGCTGATGAGTTCAGAGGAGTCGTGTCAACAGTGGAAAAGCCACTCTAGGTTAGCAAAGGTAGATCTAATGCTGTTCAGGTAGTTTATAAAAGAAAAGTCTAAGATCAGAATAGTTTGAGGAAATCAAAATTTAGCTGAATCCTAGCAAAATGGTTTCTGTGGTTTTTAGGCGCTTTGGAAAGCTGTGAGCTGCAAGACAGAAACTAAAAGTATGTTGAACTGAAAGGCTGTGGCTGTGTAGCTCTGAATCCGTCCTTTGGTAGCACCAGTCACAGCGCCCGTGTGCAGAGCCACACACAAATGTTCGTAGGCTGCCAAGTTCAACACAGCTCGGCAAGGAGAGAACTAGGAAGAAACAGAGGTGATGGCAGTAGTCTGTTGTGGAGGTCACTCATAGCAGAGGGCTGTGGAAAGCAGCCAGTGTAAGGGTGCTGATGCTGCAATTGCTCATACAAGAGTCCAGAGTTATCTGCCTTCAACTTGTTACACTGCACCGCTCACATTCCGGCGTACTGTCAGTTTCTGGGAGATCATAAGAAAATCATTGTATACTGTGCAATCCAAAAAAGATAATTAGCAAGAATTGTGGTGTAAACAGTCATTAAAAATTCATTATAACATCTTTTTAACTGTAGTAAACATGTCTAGCACTAGATTCTCTTATGACTTGTTATATTTGTAGCCACATACTAAGTGAACTTTTGAACCCGATTTTTAAAATGGTTTGCTTCATATAATCACGCAGCGAGAAGGGCGAGGTTTTTTTCCTTAGTCCTCTGAAAAGAGGTCAGTGCTGGTGAGAGTGCTGGATGGATGGCCATGAAAAGCAGAGGTGCTGGTGGTGTGGGGTGCTGAGGCAGCGTCCGCCGGTCCTGCGGCACCAAAGTGCCACTTGTCTGTTGGGCCCTACACGAGACAGGCAGAAGCTCCACGAAACCTTGGCAGCTGTGCTTGGCCACTGTCAGAACAAAGCTGCCATGTGTTTTTAGGGCTTGTTTGGAATATTTAGCACCTGAAATATGTTCCTGCTTCTGCTCAGATAAAGCATATCAAATGTATTTATTAGCTGCTTTCTGGAATAAAAGGGTGTTTTTAGTATTAGTTATTTTCTGTCTTGGGGATATTTCCGACAAACCATCTGACCTAGAGTAACTTATTTAACCTTTGCTTTTTGTTTCTCTATTCATAGAATCGGGAGACGATTGCTTGACTACTTTGCTATTTTTAGTTCTGGTTGTTAAATAAAAGATGTTTGTTCTGCTGAAGTATGACATATTTTAGGGTCTTTCTGCCAGTAGGTGCAGGTTACATTGCCATTGGCACAACCTTTTTCACTTTGATAGGAGTACAGTTGTCTATAAATAGTCAAAATGTGGAAAGAAATACTAAGAGCAGTCCATGCTCTCTAAAACAGTAGTCTTGCATAAAGCTTGCAGAGTGCCCCTGGCCTTCAGCTCCCCTTATCCAAATCCAAGAACAGAAATAACCTGTAATTCTGCTTTCATTATGGAAATTTGAAATAGTTCAAATTTGAATGACATTTGCACTGTGTACATTACAGAAGTAGCAGCTCTTCTGATTGTTCCTTAGTATATTCTTCTTCTATCTTATTTAAAGTTTGACCTGACTAGGTAAACAATCCAGAAAAAACGTATAGTTTTTTTGCTTGGAGTTTTCCTATGGTAATCCTTTTTGACAACTTTAAATTAAGCTTGACAAATGTTTGTGACCTGACATTAGATCAGCAGTCAGAGAAAACCAGAAGGAGAGAACCAAGCCACCAAGGTCAGGAAACCTGAAAGATATTCTTTGATTTTGGGGCCTCATGTTCAAATCTCTAGGTTCTCTGGTTCAAGCAAGAACATGAATAAACTCTGTTTCGTATAGCGCAGATTAAGTCCTTAACCTCATTCTATGCTGAATAGATCTTTGTCTCTTTGTGCTGCAGAAACTTGCAGTGGCAAGTTAGTGTCTCTCAGAATGGGAAGAGATATCAAAACCTGCTATTTTCATTTAAAAAACCCTTACCCCACATCATTTTGGTCATCCTGGTTTATTTCACAGGTGTTTATTTTGCTCACTCAAAATGCTTGTTAGAATGAAAAAGAAAGTTGCATCTGTTTCACTTAAAATCTTCTATGTCTATCTTGGGCAGCGAAAGGACAGATTCATTTGGAGCAGATCTGTGTGGCCACTATCTCTGGTTTAATTTGTTTGCTACTTATTTTGTGCATTTCTGTAGTGACCTATCTGTATTTGGTAACTGTCAAAACAGAAATAGCAGAAATTTCCTTTATGTGTTACTGAAAGTCTTTGCTTAGCTGTGATTTGAGGTTTTTAATTATTTGTCCTTAGTTTTTCTGTCTCAGAATATAAGATCACAGAGGTATTTTGATTGCTTGATAGATTTTTGGCTAAACTGAAGCCAAGTTGGAAAAATTAGTATGAACACTGCCTGCTCCCCATCTTCATTGAGTCTCCCTTTGTTTTATATGATTCAAGTTGCAGGAGATGAAGGTAATGTGTGAAGAGCAGGAGTACCAGAGGTGATGCTTTGTGCTGGCTCAGACCTGCAAGCAGCTTAGCATGCTTGTGCATTTTTCTAATGCAAGTTCAAGAAATATGATTTATAAATAGCCTTTGGAGAATTATGCATCTTCATCTGATGTGATAGAACCAGTCAATCAAGGTCAGGATACTTCAAGCAAGATTTTTACTTAGATCCTTTTAAGTAGCAGAAAAAGGATTCCCCAGACATTGCACAGGCTCTGTGGTTTTTAGAACAGTAGCATAAGCTTTAACAGGCTGCACAAAGGGGAGTTTGTCCAAGGTGATTCCATCATCACATCCTTCCTTTTGTTGCCATGAATCTCTTCCACTCTAATGACCTATTTTTTCCACACTATTGACCTATTTGGGGATTGGGGTGGGAATTTATAGAATATTTTGCATTCTTGTTTCTTTTTATTTATTTCCATATGCATCCAACCTAGCACAAAGAAAAACTCAGAATAAAGGAACCTTTTTGTTCTTGGCCAGTTAGTAGACCAGCTGAAGTATTCCTCCAATTTCCCAGATTCTGTAATTCTGATGGCATTAAAAATCTGTAAAGTTTTGATGCTTTGAACAATTGCAGTAACAGCAACTGCTGTTATTACTGGATTCACCAGACCTTTAGCATTGAGAACTGGTGGATGTCAGCGGAGATTGAAGAAGAGACTGTACTTACCAAGACTGTAACCAGGTTCTGAGGGTTTCAGATATGTGTAGAGAAAACAGCCTAAACAAAGTATTTAATAAGTTTTAACTAAACAAAACACAGTCTTTCTGGAATCTACTTGCAGTCACAGTCACTCTCCATCTCCTTGCTGCCACTTCTTCAGTTTTAAGGTGATTTTCTCTAAATGGATTCAGTCGCATCTAATAAGCTTATGTTTATCTAATTATCACCCAGGTAGGATTACCTCAGTGAGCTGCCTGTGACTTCTTTTAACTCTCCCATTCTGAGGAGGTCCTGCCTTCCCAGGGCTCCCCTGCCACGGTTGCTGGAAGCTGAAGGGGTTGTGCAGAACATGCTGCCTAGGGCCAGGCATGGAGAGAGTGGGGTTTGAGTGCAGACAGTGAGATTACATCACTCTGCAGCTGCCTTTGCCAAGGATGTGAGAAAGCCATAGTCCTCAGCCACCTCAGATGTAGGGATGCAGTTTTGCTCATGGGAGAATCCTCGGCTCGCTCGCATCCTTTGGAAAGGTTCTGCTAACACAATCCCAGTCACTTTTTTTTCCCTTTGTTGTTGGGGTTTTTTGTTGTTTTGTTTTCCTTTAGTTAGGGGGGATGGACAGGTGAGGGACCTGTGTAGCAGAGTGGCTCAGACAGGGCCCTTCCACACAGCCCCTTCCTTCTACCGTGACACAGAAATGGCTTCAGCTGCAGTGGGCACTGAGACTATTGCAGTGTATTTTGATGAAAGGTTTAATATTTCTTCTAAAACCTCGCCTTCTTTGTTGCACTTGGGCACATTAGATTTGGAAGGGGGAATTTGTCTTCCACTTCACTGTCAGACTCATGGGGAGAGGAGGGAGGGATTTATTTTGCCTGGGATGCTTTTGTTTTATGGATTAGCACTTATCATGCAAGGTAATCCTAGCCAGACAGTGCCCTTTGGTGTTCTGCTTGGGCTTTTGCCATTTAAAACAAAAACTTCCTTGGACAAGAGGATGTCTAATAATGAAGTACAGATTTTCTTGTTAAATTTCTGTTTTCTCAAAAATGATTAATTTGCTGTAAATTCTTTCTTTGGAGAACATTGACTTTGCACTAATGAGCTTGCTAAAGGAAAACCCACCAATTTAAATACTGTGATTCATACAGGAAAGGAAGATCAGAGAATTTGACAAAACACACCCATTATTAAGAAGTACCTCTCTGGATACTTGGTGGTCTGAGCACCTCTGCTGTGTAAGCTGCTGTAGAGCCACACAGAAATCAGTGTCAGCGAATTTCAGGAGTTTGTCAGAGGAAAAAAACCCCAACCAAATGTTGTGGTTTGCTGCAGCTTATAAAAGCAACCCATCCAGTGTCTGTTACCTGTGTGCTGCTGGAAGTGCTTCTCTTGGCTCTGAGCAGGTCTGTCGCATCGCTGGTGGCCCCGTTCTGTGCAGCACTTCTGGGGTGGGGTTTGCTGGCCCGGATTATTGGGACCCTGCGCTCTCCCAGCACCCTTCCCTGGGTACCCTGTCCCACCAGTCCTGTGCAGGGTCTGGGGTCAGGGAGAAGGAAGTGGAACCTCCTCTTTCAGGTGCTGCTGTCAGTTTTGTCTAACAAGGTTGGTCTGGACATGACCAGGTCTGGTGGGGAGCCCCAGTTTGAAGTGAAATACACGTTTTTGGTTTCCCCACTCTCCATTCCACTCACTGCTGAAGTGTGAGCCAGGTCTCACTGCAAATTGGTCCCTCTCTTTTCTCCTCCTTCTGGAAAATGTTACATTGGCAGTAGGACACCGGTAAAGACAACTAGCCGTAATCCAGAAACTGTATTCTGACTTCAAAAAGGATTGAGTGAGTCTCCAACTCTGTACTGGTGATGCACAACCTCGGGCAGTGCTTCTGCATCATCTTTCTGAAGGAAACCCCCTGTGATTCCTGCTGCATGGCCTTCCTTGCATTGCTGCTGAGCAGGCCCTGAGCATGTTACCACAATTGATTTTCCTTCTATTTCTAAGTCCATGTCACTGGTTTCAGATGACTGAAAGCTTGTCTCTGCGTAGCATACACCAGGTAAAAGTCGCCCTCGTGTCTGATCCTCAGCAGGTATCCTCTGGAGGAGGAGTCTGGCATAACTGAGGTGGATGTTAACTGAAGGGCTTGGGTGCAGTAACAGTTTCAGTAACTGATTTCCAAAGGAAACAAAAAAATACATATGTACATAGACAGGTTTTTAATTTACTTCATTGGAGTCTGTGGCACTTAACTGTTAGTAAGTGTATAGTAGATTTCAGGATCAGGTCTGGCATTTCATGCTGTTGCAGCATAGCTGGTTGTGATGCTGGGTTCTCGGAGATGCTTCATGTGTGCTCTGACAAGACCAAGTTTCCATGTTATGTGTCTGGTTACAGAAGTGATCTGATGTTAACATTTTTCCAGATTCTGCTTTTATGGCATGTGAATTTTGTAATTGTAACAAGTGCGTTCCAGGGGGGTGATGATGTGCAAATAAAATAGGATATCACATAGTGCTCCCAGTCATGTTCTTTCACATAAATATATTCTTGTTTGAAATTATATTATTTAAGAATATGCTGTCAGATGACAGTTTTTGGCTGTCAAGCTCAACCATTCTTATTTGCTTCCCCCCCCGCCTCTCTCCACCCTTTTTTTTTTTCCCCAAACCAAAACACCTTATCTAGCAAGAAGTTGAGAAGTTTACAGACCTAGAGAAACTCTACCTCTACCTTCAGCTGCCTTCGGGTCCCAACAATGGAGACAAAAGGTATGTGTGTGAGTGTAAAGGTGAGCAGCTAGTACTGAAAACTTGCTTTACTTCTCCGGCACTTAACTGCCAAGGAATCATTCGTATGATGTTGGTAGCAGAAGCAGTCTTTATTAAACATGAAGTACTCTTGTTTTCCTGAAGATCAGATGTTAGGGGGATTTTTAAACTTTAGAATCTTCTGTTGCATGAAAAGCGTATGATTATAAATATCCTAAAATGAAAGAGTCATCAGAGAAAGTGTTTCACAGTCTGTGTAATTGTTCCTTCACTGTTTATGTATGAAGTCATAAAATAGCAACACGAATGTGATGGTGGGTGAAAGAAAAAGCAGATGGTATTTCTGGTAACACTTGTTTGACTAAAGGAAGTTCTAGAAAACCAACCTGCAGATCGGTGTAACAAAATAAAGCTGTTCCCATTAGGATGTTTATAGGCAGGCAGGTGCCTATAGGAAGCACACTGAGTATCTCTGGGGAAAACTGAGTGTTCCCGAAGGACGGCTGGCAAACTAAGTGGGCAAAAGCTTAGAGGTGGCCAGTAAGGAATAGTAAATTTAAGAGTCACTGTGTACTCACAGCTATGTATCAGTCAAGAACTAGAGTGTGGAGTCTCTTTGTTAAATTGTGGATGAAAGGAGAAACTGCCAACCCATGGTTCAAGGAATAGGTAAATCCATGAGGTGCAGGCTGTCTTTGTCTCTGGTGTCTCTCCACCTGTATAGGCAGACAGTTATTAAGTCTTATAAGTGAGGAGGAGCTGTAGAGCCATGTCTTCATCTGCCCTGCTCCTTCTCTCTGCAGCGATCAGATCTCCATGTCATCCAGCCGTGCCCAGCAGATGCACGCCTTCTCATGGATACGCAACACCCTGGAAGAGCACCCCGAGACATCCCTTCCCAAGCAGGAGGTTTATGATGAATACAAGTGAGTGCCCTACGTACGGCTTTAGCCAGGGCAGTGTTCTGTGGCACTGACTCTGCAGGTACCCCACAGGTGTATGTGGATGTGTGATGGACGGTGCTGCTCTACCTGAGAACGCAGTAGCTACTCTGTGGCAAACTGTATTCATTACTACTGCCTCTGCAGATAAGACTGTGATGTTGAAATTATGCATTATATGTACAATTGCTGAAGGAAAGGTACAAGTATTTCTTGACAAGTAAATACGAATATTGGGTGAATGAATGAATATTGGGTTTGTTTTGTGCAGCATGGCACAGATAAAAAGCATCAGTTACTATCTTCCGATATGTGCTGGTCTGCTTGTTTACATACGTATATACCTGCCTTAACAAGGGTGAGGGGTTGAATTGTTCCCTGTAGATGCAGCTATTTTGCACATACAGTCTTGCCCATCACACCTTTCTTTCCAGAATAATGCATAAATATTGGACCTTCCTGCAGCAAACCCGATTCCTACTAAGGCACAATATAGCTGAATATGTATGAGACCAGTAACCAAGGCCACTGTGAGTCTGTGTTGTCAAGTCTCAAAGCTACCGTGTAATGAGGAAGCGATTAGAAGCAAGGGAGAGGGAGCTGTCTGATGAAAGTTGGATTTGAATTCATTTACAGAACATACCCCATGGGGGAGGGGGAAAGAAATGATCATCCTCAGCCCAGTTGCCTGAAGATGAATCACAGATTTATGATCTAGTACCAGTCTTTCCATAATCTGAACGATTACAGTAATTTGCAGGGAGCTGAATCCCTTCACCTCCTAAGTGCCTACAGGATTCACCCTATAGTAATTGTTTTTGCAGGGTTGCCTTCTGCAAATACCTCCTTTTAATTAAGTCTCTCTGCTGAAGTGTTTTAGTCTGCTTGAGCTGAAGCGTGCTGGCATTGGCTTGCCTGGGGTTGATAAACACGCACACACCTATCTATTTCTGAGCTCCTGCCCCGCCAGGAGCGGTGACGCAGCCTGGCAGCGCAGCCAATGGCCCAGACGTGCCGGGGTGGCCAATCCCCGAGCAGCAGCCGCTCGCGCAGACACGGCAACAGCGGCAGCTGCTGTGCGGTAGAGGGATGGGAGCGTTAGTCTTAAATATATTTCTTATTTAATAATTTATGGCCTGCTTCAGCAACAAATCTGCTTGGCTTCCATGCTGTGCCAAGCTGCAGATGCCCGGAAATATCATCATCTACAGATTGTGGAGTGTGAAATTTGGATGGCTTTGTGTGTAGCTGCATCAAGTATTTGTGTATTGTATTTTTTTCCCTAACAAAATAAGGGTGGTAAGCAAATATTCAGGAAAATATCAAATGTTTGGAATCTGTCCTCCTTTGAAAGCTTCTGTTCTGTTTTTAAAACATTCAGTTTCCTTGAATATTTTCATGAGCTATTCTTGCACACCGAAGGAGAAGTAGTCTTGGAGTGGGACATGGGGAACAGGCAAATAAATATGTGAGTTAGTTTTGATAAGTCCTTTTTCTTTACCTAAGGGTGGTAAGACATCTCAAAACTCAGTTCTGTTTTATTAACCAGTTACCATTTCTCTCTTCTGTGTGCAGAGATGGATCTTGCATGAGCTCACATAAGCAAGCTTATGCACTCTGCATGTGTAAATCTGAAGTGCAAGGCTTCAGAAGAGTGCTGCATCATACCAGCATCTTCATTCCTGCTGTAATTTCTGGTCAAAATGAATCTTGCAAAACTACCGGCCTTCTGCATCACCTTGTGTGTTTTTTTTCTATGAAGAGGGAAAGACAGAAGCTTGCACTCCACGCAAGTTCACCATTGGCAAGTGCTGATAGTGTTTTCAGCTCCTCCACATTTCAGTAGCCCCTTCTCACTGGGCTTATTCAATACAGTGACTCTTCTTTCTGTTTTGTTACTCTTTCATATTCTAACTGGATAAAAGTGAGTGGATTCATCTTTCTTTTGAAAGGGATAAAATAAATTTAAAATGCATCACAATATAAGCAGTAGCACTTGGGAAGGTTGAGAGCTTGCAGCTGAATTTTAGAAAGGAGGTGGATGAGAGCTGGTTCACCTCCTGTTGGTGCTGTAATGCTGCTTGTACTGACAGAATACACTGAGCTGTAAGAAGCTGTGTTTCTGTTGGGTGCTCACAGTTCTTGTGCCAGCTTCCTTTAGGAGTTATGGGAATACAGGCTGGAAAGTATGGGAGCTCAAGGGGAGGTGGCCAGCATGTTATCCAGCCTGCAGTGAATGGATGCTGCTTCCCGTTAGATCCTTTCAATGTTTTCTTGTAAGTCAATTTTACTTGGATATCTTGTCCCTATTAGAAAACATCCTTCTGCACACAGCCATGTGTAGATTTAGCTGAGTTTAGAGAAATAGGATTTCAAATCGAAGTGCAGTCCTGCAGTATTTATGCAGGCAAAATCATTATTTGCCCACAAAATGATTTGTTGAGCCTTCAGTAAACAATTGAGTCCTCTTATCTTACTTCTACTGCCATGATGCAAGAGACAAAAGTCATTCATATTTAAGTTTGGTGTCCTGAAGATTCACTTGTTATGCTTAATATGAATTAGGAGGTCATCCTATATCTCTTTCCTTTAGTCTGTAAATCATTAATCCCTGCTTTACTGGCTGCCTGATTCATAGATTATATGCACTCAGTGTTAAGACTATTAACCAACAAGTTAGAAGAATATTCAGAAGCCAACACAGAAGAAAGAGGGCAGTAGGTATAGGTACGCCATGTTTGTTGAGCACATAAAGGACACAAGGTACATACTAATCTTGTTGGGTAGTGCTTATCCATGGCTTTTGTATAAAATTCTCTGATAGGAATAGGATGGGATCTGTTGTATTGCAAAGTCTAGTCCCATGTCATAAGCAACTACGTGTGTATTTGCTTTGAAAGCCTCTCAAACTCCATCTAAAGCACTTGTTTCTCACCTCTGCTGCTGATCTTGGGAGTCTGACCTGCAATTTCATTTCTCTAGTGGTTTTGAGACATCTGGTTTCCATCTTACCTGATTATAGGGACTCCTTTATGTGCCAGCATTGTTTCTCAGCTTAATGAGAGCCTATGTCTTTCTGAGGTTCTTGACTCTAACCCATTTTTGGAGACCAGTTGGTCTGGGGACTGGATAAACCAAGACGTCTCTTTTGTTTCATTCAGTAGGTTCTTTGTCATTGGCTATTCATGCTGGCTTTTTCTGCCCAGGAAGCTGTGTAAGCTGGGCTGCTTAGCCTGTCTTCATCAGCTTTTTGGTGGTGTTTTTTGGGGTTTTTTTTTGGTGGGGTTGGTGGGTTTTTTTGTGTTTTAATCCAGGTGCACTGCCAGTGTATTTAATGTCTGGAGTACATTCAATTCGAAGATTAAAAAAAAAGCCTTCTCTGCTTATCATGTAGGGGAGCTCTGTACAAAAGAACAAAGCAACCACGTGTCCGTTGTCATTCCTGTCTCTGCTTAGACCTTCCCTCCCCCGGTCTGTTTCCCACCCACCCTTCAAAGAGCAAAACAGCTCCTGGGCTCAGCGATGTGCCAAGAGTGCAAGTAGCAGAGAGAAGAGCTTCAGGGGAGAGACTCCTGGTATGTCCTGTCAAGTCAATGAGAGACCACAGATGGACATGGAGGGTTCTCGGCCAAGCTAGGAGGGGGAGGGGCCATGTAGGATGATCTGTCTGAAAACAGAAATTCCATGATAACAGGGATAGCTCAGAAATCACAAGCTTGCAGGAGCTGCCACTATAGATATGAGGGGACCTTTTAGGCTGTATATATTTACTGCTACCAAGTGATTGTCTTAAACCAGATGTGCTAGACTTGAGGAATGGATAATTTTATTTCCTTTTTATTTATTTATTTTCTCCTAAGGGGGGATAATTTTAAGTTCGAAGTTAATAGATTGGTAGGTCCCTATTCCTAGTGGTTCACTAGCTTGGTTTTTTTTGTTTTTTTACTTTATTTTGCTGACATTATTGAGTTTCAATCAAAGATACTGCTGACTATGGCCAGAGAAATTTGGAGAGTCTTCCTTTGAATGGTATTTGAGACTTAAAGTCTTAGAATCAGCATCAGTAAGCAACAAAGACCCTCCATTCAGGAATTTGCAGACTAAAGTTTGAATCCATGGAAGCCTGGCAAGATGCAAGGGACAAAAAGCACACAGAGATCTATTTATTGCACGTGGAGCAATGTCTGATTCTGATGAGGATACAGTGAGGCAGGAAAGAATTCCTTTGTAATAACTTCAAAGGGACATATCTAGAAACGAGCTTCTGTGAGTGACATATGTTGAAATGAAATGTGTGGGTATATAAACTCTATATAAAGCTTCTTGATTCTTTTCCACAGAGAAACTAGACTGATGCCTGACTGTGTACCAGTTGTAGACAATGTCTCCTGGTTTGGACAGAGCAGCCCTGGACACGGGGGGAGGCTCTGCAGGGGAGTGTCAGAGCCAAAGAGCATAAATGTTGCTGTTTGTCATCATCAAAATCATTACATCTGTGGTGGTGCTTTCCAAGTGGAGGATACCAACATACAGCCAGGGCAAAAGCAGCAGATACTTGCACTGTAGTAACTAATATTTTTACTAAGAAAGTAAAGGCAATGGAAGTATCTCAAAAAATACAGCTTTCTACAGAGCTACAACTTGAGGACATTTTGACTGGCCTGCTTGGATGCAGATTGTTACTACGTGATGCTGGGGGTGAAGCATCTGTTTGCTGCTTTTTTTGCATCTGCCTGAGTTTCCAGGGGTTTGTTTGTGTGTATGTACCTGATTAGAGTAGCAGGCGGCTGTGGGGTGTGAAGTCATTGTTTTTCTGCTCTCTTGCTGATGACCACACTGATCATGTACAGTCACCTTTTCGTAGGCAGGTTGGTTGTTTTTGTGTGTTGCTGATAGGACTTCTCAGGGGAAAGGAGGTTGTTGCTGTCTCTTGCTGATGCTGTGGCTGTTGGGAATCTCAATGAGAAGGCTTTATACTGGTACATTTTAGGCCACAGCACATCAACGTCTGTGCAACAGCACAGGGAATTGCTGTCTTTGTGCAGCCTTAAGCACTTCCAGAGCAGGTCCTGCTTTTCTCCTTTGCTTTATGTTTCTAATTTTCCAGAACATTCACCTTTGGCAACAAAATCAACAATTCTTGTTCTCTGCCTCAAGAACATATTTTTTAAACGTCTCAGATGCCAAAACAGAATTCCTTTTGCTGTTTTTTGAGAACTGAAGACAGATAACAGTGCACATTTTACTAGAACAAGTAAAGATGGCAAAATAATTACATTTTGTTTCTTAATTCCCCTGTATCATCAGGTTGTATACTGAGTCGCATGATTATCTTCATTTGCAGCAGCAGTTGGAATCTCTATTAATTTAGGACTGTTAAATAGGGTTGTCTACAATCAAGCAGCTCTCATAGTTCAGTAGAGCACAGTGGTAGGAGGACTGAGTCCTCAGTATGTGCTTATGTTACATCTATAAGGCTAGTCCCCTGGGAAAGCATCTTTTTAAGTTTAGTTCTGTTAAATAGAAGTTGTATATGCAAAATCTGTCTCTGGACTCTGACACATCTCTTACCTACTGCTTTTCAAATATTCCTACAGGACATCAGGCCTTTCCACACTCAAGCTGTGGTTCTGGCTAGAACAGAGTCTCTGCTTTATTATGTCCTGAAATAAGGGAATTGAAACATATGCTTCAAACGGAGTTGTGGAGTAAATCTTAACTGTGCTCTAGATAGTGCCACTGCTTGTTATGTCTTCACATGACTTGTCTTTGAACTCAGTAGAGAACAAGGCAAAAACTGTGATATTAATAGCTCTGTTTATACATTTTTAATGCATTCAATTCGTTGTGGATAGCTTCATTAATCTTAAATGTGATTCTAAATATGGATGGGGATAAGTGTTTTCTTTTGAAAACCTTTGGAGTCTAGCATGTAGGCTGGCCTCTTGTATTAACTACGATTCCATTCACGCTTTCTTTCTCTTTGTTACAGGAGCTATTGTGACAATCTTGGCTACCACCCATTAAGTGCTGCTGACTTTGGAAAGATCATGAAAAATGTCTTTCCAAATATGAAGGCCCGTCGTCTAGGCACAAGAGGCAAATCAAAATATCCTTTGCTAGAACGCTTCTCAGTAACTTGTTCTGCACTTGCATGGAGAACATCTGTTGTTGTGGCTTAACTACCAGATAAATGTAGAAGTAATGTTGAATAAAAAATGCCAACACTTTTCCAACATTCTTTAAAAATTATTAGTTGCAGTAGGGTTAGATAGCAAGATATAACTTTGGAAACAAGTACTTAAATTTAGGTTCTGACACTCTTGTCAACAGCAGCAAGGTATCAAATAAGTTTTATAATTTAGTGCAAAGAGAGATATTGGAATAAAGGAACCAAAACTGTTAGTGATTTTCAAACCATCTGTTTCATCAGTCAGAATTTTTTCTTTTCCGAGCTGAGAATTACACCTTCCCATGAGAGCCCTTAGAAGCCATGGTGAAGTAATGTCCTACCTGCTGCATTCCCCAGGGCTGGCTCTTGCTGCATCCCGACGTGCTGGGTAGGCAAAGCCCCTGCAAATAAGCAGGGAAGGGAGGGTATGAAAAGGCTAAAAGGCCCTAATTAAAAGCCACTCAAAAGAAGTAACAGTAAATGATAGGGATGTGCTGTGATACTGGCCTTTGCCAGGTCTCACTTGAGGCATGCCCTTAGAGAACTAAATGCTAGCAAGCAGCCCAGAATTGCTGGTCTTCTATTGAGGAAAAAAACATTCTATGTTGTAGTAAAAGGGGAAGTTATGTGTCAGTTAAACTGCTTCATGAGGTATAGTGTTGGATTATCTAGCAGTGAAATCTGAAACTCAGTATTCACGTTTGGATAGAGCTAGAGAAGCGTTAAGGAAGAAGTCGTAGGATGTAATTGTAGCTTGACCCGGGGGATCTCTTTAAGGTCTATTTCCAATATTTCTAATTCAGAATGATAAAAATGTGACCTTGTTTCACACCTACCATAATTCCCAGGCTCCTTAGATTTCTTTCACTGTAATTATGCTCCACCTAGGTTAATGCAAGCAATTGCAAACTCTGTGGCCTAGGAAAGAATACAGACATATTTACAGAATGTGAAAAATCGCTGATCCTGAAAAGGATCTGTGTGTCATGGAGAAAAGACACTGTGTGTGAACTCCCAGACTAATGATGTGGAGAAGAAAACAAAAAGGCTGATTTGATTTTTAGACCTATAAACAAGTGAGTACGAGTGACAGAGGGAGCATATTTTTGTGTACCGATTTGGTGAGATGAGTGTAAGGAAAAGTCTGGGTCTTCATATTTTTACAGAAATATCATGGATGAGGAGAGAGTGCCTCATTAATGGTGTGAAATCTTATGAAGAAATGCACTCACTCATTGGGCACTTTATCTTGTCCTGAGAAACTTCAGTTTGAGTTCGAAGTCCTTCAGGAGAAGGAAACAAAGTAGAACCTAAATTTAAGAATGCATTTTTTAATAGTGATTAACTTTTTTTTCTGTTTTTTATTTGTTCTCCCATCTTGCTTTAGAAAGAGAGTTTAGTCAAAACTTATGTTAATGATTTGAATATTGAGTAGCTAATTGAGGCTGCCTGGCATGGTTTAGTGCTTGTTCTAAGTCATCGAATGAAATTCATCATACCCAGCATCTCTGCGTAGATTGAGAAACCCAATGGCCTGGCCAAGAATGCAGCCATTGATAAAGACTTTTGATTCTGGCTGGCTTCAGAGCTAGTGACAGGAATTCTTAGTTCTGTGTTGAGTTTGCTTTTGAAGCTTATGAGGGTTCTCAGAGGAATTACTGCTCTTCTCTCCTATCCCCCAGCTAACAAGCAGACAATGTAGACCTTAATTGTTGTTCACATATTGCTACAGTGGACTGAGGAAGAAGGCTTTTGTGCATATGCCAACACTACCCAACCTTGACTTTCATAAAACTGGAGATGGGGTATGATACATATTTGCTTATTTATATATATTTTTGCAAGTTAACATTTATTACACTGTTTTTCTGGCAAAACTTTTCAAAACAAAGTGAAGATCTGTGCAGCTTTTAAGATTTTTCTTTATGATTCTTATATTCTGAATTGTTGTTTAATGTTTTTTTCTCTGAAGTTCACGATGAATTGCAATACTCTTTAACTAATTTAGAAGGTGAAGTAGACTTCCACAGTGTTCCTATCCACCGTATGCGTGTTTTTAACTCTGATTCTGTTTTGCTTTTACTGTATTTTTTTAAGTCAGTGCTAGGGAAGAGATACCTCAGTGAAAGAAGCAGTTCCTGGGTAATAGTGACTGCTGAGTTGACAAGACTCTGGATAGAGGGGAAATCAATTGTTGGTGCTCCAAATATTAGGATTCTGTCTGTAATTTTCTTCCAGAAATGTCAATTCCATATAATGCCTTTGGAAACAACCCCTAGATTTTCGTCAAGACATTTAATTTTGAAAGATACTGATACTGTGATCTCATTCTCATAACTTCATGTAAAACTGTGAACATACTACTCCAACTTTTGGTACGATTCTGATAATAATTAGCTTTCTATTTTTGTTTTCATGCCTTAATGACCCTTATAAATGAAAGTAACCTTTCCTCCTTTGTTTGTTTGGTTTAGTTGGATGGAGCAGAGCCATCGGGGCAGCTGCAAAGTGCTGATGAGGAAGTCGTCTCTGCAGCCTGCCGGCTTGTTTGTGAATGGGCCCAGAAAGTGCTGAGCCAGCCGTTTGATACAGTCTTGGAATTGGCTCGTTTCCTTGTCAAAAGTCACTATATTGGTACCAAGTCAATGGCAGCTTTAACAGTAATGGCAGGGGCACCAGCAGGTAATGAGATAATGCTGAAAGTTGAAATGGGGCATCTTCCTACTGGCAGTAGTAACAGCTTGGTTTAAGAAAGCACTTCTCTTCAGGGCAAGCTTTAACACTTGACTCTGAGCATTGAGCGTTTGCTTATGTGACTTGAGTCACGTTGCTGCAAATTACTGTTCTTGCTGGTAGTCTGGGTAAAGATCTGAAAATCAGCACTGGTCGCAGGTTTAGATGGTGATCTTCCCATTGCTCTGTTGAGGACTCTGGTCTTCTAAGGCACTTCAGGGCATGTGAGTACTTGTGCTGAACTTATATACTTGGCTAGAACGGGTGTTTGGTGCTGCTACAGTGCTGGTTTGTAGATAGACTGCTGCTGTAGCTGCGTTTCTATCTGCTAACTTGCCATAATTTGGAAACAATTTTCTGTCAAGAGCAGATTTTTTGTGTGGTTTGTTTCCTTCTGCATACTCAGAATCATTCACTTAATCATTTAAAGTGTGTTTTGGTGATTGTGGATAAAGTAAATTACCAAAATGAAGGATGAGAAGGGACAGCATGCCCCCAGAGTTGCCTCTGAGAAGTTCTGCCCAGGCCTATCAAGCAAAATGTCTTCAGAGCAAGGCCCACCTCTTGAGACAGACAGTTTTAAATGGAAAATGGTATTCAGGTGATCTCCTGGATCACGTTCTTTCTACTTCCAGCTCTCTTTCCTTTATTCCAACTTGGACCTGACAGGTGGCAGTGGTGGGTTTTGCTGCTTCTGTGCTCCATTGTGACCTAATGCTTGGCTACATTGATTCTGCTTGCTGTGCTGCTAGAAGGGACACTCAGTGTATGGACAGCTCTTCAACTCACGTAGCTTCTCCCCCTCACTTCCTTCAAGACAAGATGGCTTCCTTCAAGGAAAAGAGCAGTTACTTCAGTGCATGCCTCTATGGCTTGGACAGTCATTTTAGAGGAGGTTCTTCATAGCATGACAAACAAAAATATTGCATTCTTCTTGCAGGGAACTACAGTGTCTGTGCATTAACTGAGAAAAAAACAACTTTTATCCTCAAAGAAAAGTTTGAGGGTTTTTTTCTTGTCAGTATTACTTGCCCATATAGAAGAATTGTGTACCAGTAATTGCAATATATTTGGGTATTTCACTGCTCTGTGAAGAAGAAATTGTGAAAGTGGAGACATGTTGTGGCATTCAGCCTCTTGTGGTACACGCAGACTGCTGCTGAGAGAGTGGGCTCCCAGATCACAATTCTTAAACATGTCCTGGGCATCTAAACCAAATACTTGGGTTTAGTATTGTAAAATTAGTATCAGTAAAACTAGTAGTAAAATGGCGTTGATTAATTTAATTAGTAGTTATTTTAAAATTTTGTAACCTCAAAGTGTAAATGAATTAATGTTAAAGTATTTCTGAAGGGGTAGTTCAGCAAGGTTATTTGATCTCTAAAGAGCATGCTAATCCTCTTGACTGTAATAAGCAAAAGATCATAAATGTGATTTTGTAAGAGAAATTAGTACTAGCTGCACAGAGGACACTAGGTCTGTTTTCTCCCTGAAAACAGCACTTGCTTGCTTTGTGATCAGCAAAGTAATTTCTCCAGAAAAAGAATGTTCTACCAGTCTAATTTCCATTGTTTTTTCAACTTTTTCTTATTTCTTTCTTTTTTTTCCTGAACACTTTTTCTTTTTGCCATTTTTCCCCATTATCTCTGATCACGTAGAGGTTTTGATCTATTCTGATATTAGATGCACTATATTTAATGCCTTGGCCATTAGATAATGTCATCTGCTCAGTGCTGCTCCTCTGTGACACAGACCCACAGTTTTCTGGACACATTTTTCATTTAAAGCTGCCTTAGAACAGGTGGCAAAACAAAACCGCGGCAGGTTCTGGATTTTGAAGGCTCATCTGAAACGTGCCCGCCGCCCTCTGCTGCCAGTTCAGTGAAGTGCGCCGGGCTGAGATTGTGCTGACGTTACGGGAAACGAGAGGCCCATACAGAGTATTTTGGCAGCTAATGCCCAGCTTGTCTAACAGACAGAGACTTTGCCACAAATGTGGAAACAAACTGAAGCTGAATAGATTGAGCATGAAATGGATGGGAGCACCTCATGGAAGAGGTGTTCCCAGGATGGTTTTGGAGATGCCTGCCATGTATTCTCTGTTAGATACAGAAGTGGCACCCCAGCAGACAGGGTATGTTTGGTTGTAACTCATTCTCCTTCTTTTGTTTTCAGGAATAAAAGGGATCCCCCAGCCCTCAGCTTTTATACCTACTGCTGAAAGTAATTCTTTTCAACCGCAAGTGAAAACTCTGCCATCTCCTGTTGATGCTAAGCAGCAGCTGCAGCGTAAGATCCAGAAGAAGCAGCAAGAACAGAAATTGCAGTCTCCTTTGCCAGGAGAGTCTCCAGTGAAGAAAACAGAAGGCACTGCAACCAATGGTGTGACCAGTATATCTAATGGAAGTCCTGCCATTCTGTCCCCTCCACCTATTGGCATTGTTGTGGCTGCTGTCCCCAGCCCCATACCGGTAATGCTCTCCTGCAATTCTCTAGAGAATCCACCCTATGAAAAGGTTGTACACTGCCAGTAACTAAGCAGTGGTATCAGTGGATTAGAACAGTTTCCATTCAAAGGCTTGGGTGCCTTGATGCTTTTCTGTCTGGGCTGTGTTATACCCCATTAGTTACAGGGTTGATTAGTTACAGAGGCAGAAGAATTCTGATCATGTAATGTAGGCCAAGTTCATCTTTGAAGTCATTAAAGTGAGCCTTGACATGAAGTTAACCAGATGAGAGAGTTGACACCAGCTGTGTGGGTCACTGAGGCCCTAATAGGAAATCTAAATTGCCTTTCATTGGCCCAGTGCATTTAGTGACAGGTACAATTTGATTTTGAATGAATGTCTGTAGTACAGAACATTTTTGTCTTTCAGCCATATTAAATCAGGCTAGGGAAGATTATTTGGTTTTAAGATGTTCACTGTGCTGTTCATTTTGAAAGGTAAGCTAGCTTTTCTGCCTGACAGTGAGTTTGTATTTAACTCACTTTTGAAACCTTAACAATGAGCAGTATTTTGAACACATCCTCTCCTCTTTAGTCTTTATATGTCTGTCTTTTTGTCCCAGGTGGTGAAGGATTGTATGAGAATGACCCTTTCAGCAGAGCAGACTAGTGTGTACACCAGTGCCTCATGCCTTAAAAATAGAAGGCATATATCTCTCTAGCAGTCCTTAGGCAGAGAAACTGAACTGGTCTTGGACAAGTAGAAGAGCTTGTTTTGTTTCAAAGTGACATTCACTAGCTTTGGTGTATTGAGCTATGTTGTCTTTCACCTTTGAAATACTTGCGGCTGAGGTCATGTGTGGGCTTTGGGGACTTCTGGCTTTACTGCCACACCTTTTCTTTTTCTCTATTTACAGGTGCCAAGGACCAGGCAGTTGGTGACATCTCCAAGTCCTATGGGATCGTCTGATAGCAAGGTCCTGCCGCTCAATGTTCAGGTGGTCACTCAGCACATGCAATCAGTCAAGCAGCCACCAAAGACTCCCCAGAACGTTCCTGCTAGCCCCGTTGGTGACCGCTCTGCCCGGCATCGCTACCCACAGATCTTACCCAAGCCAGCAAACACCAGTGCTCTCACCATCCGCTCTCCCACGACGGTGCTATTTACCAGTAGCCCAATCAAGACTGTTGTGCCAGCTCCACATGTGAATTCCTTAAATGTGGTAAAAATGACAGCAATATCTCTTGCCCCAAGCAGCAGTAGTGTGCCCGTCAAACAGACACCTTCAGTTAGCACTAGTGCAGGAGCAGTGGAAGAAGGGAGGACTGGTCCACAGATTAAAAATGGATCTGTTGTTTCACTTCAGTCTCCAGGATCCAAGCCTAGCACTGTTGCAGCTACGCCTGCAGTCAAGATCAAAACGGAACCAGAAGCATTGCTGGATGAGAACTCTGCTCAGGGCCAAGAGAGCTCTGATGTGTCTAAATCCATAAAGGCAACCCCTGACCTGCCTCCGGCGCAGCTAATTAATTTTGAGGTTGCAGCCTTGAAGGTTTCAACGGATGATGTCATGGAGCTAAAACCAGGTAAGGGCTGTGATCAGGATGCTGAAGAAGCAGGGACCAAATATAAGACACAGCCTGATGAAATCACACCAGTTTCTTCAGCAGGCAATAATCAAAGCACTCTTAAGCTCACAGTTGCCAGTCAAAACTTGTCCAGCACCAGCATCAATTCACCTCCTACTGGTGAGTCTATGATTAAAGACAAAACATGCACTAAAAGTCCAAGAAAGCGACAGCCTTCCACACTTCAGGATTCCCAGTTACCACCTGTAAAGAAACCACTAGTGGAGCAGTTCGCAACTGGTAATGCTGTGGAGGGTCAAAAAGCTAACAATGTTAAGAAGGCTCTGAAGGTTGGATCATTAGCTAGCAGTGACAATTCAGCAACACTTGCTCAAGTTCCCAGCAAGGTACCCATGACAGTACCTGTACCTTCTACAGCTGCTGCAAACTTAGCAACAGACCTTTCTTTGAGCACCAATTTAAATACCTGTGATCCTGCTTTAGAACAGCAGCTTGCATCAGCATCATCTCCAGATATAAAAGTAAAATTGGAAGGAAACTTGTTTATCATAGAAAACGATTCAAAATCTGATGGCAGCTTTAACCCAAATACATGGCACCATATCACCAAAACCTCTGACTTTGCATCTGTGAATTGTGATCAGCAGCAAGATATCAGTGTTATGACTATTGCTGGGCACTCTGGCTCTAGTGACTTACAGGAATCTGCGTGGGAGCCGGTGCACTGCGAAGGTATACAGCCGGATGTGTACAGCCAGC
Organism: Donacobius atricapilla; assembly: GCA_013397315.1. Taxonomy (NCBI): domain Eukaryota; kingdom Metazoa; phylum Chordata; class Aves; order Passeriformes; family Mimidae; genus Donacobius; species Donacobius atricapilla. Next base: position 3,545,069 of record WBMY01005916.1, read on the forward strand.
AGTTACAGAGCCAGATCCAGGACTCCTTGGATCAAATACAAGCACAGTCTTCAAATCAGTTACCTCTGCAGTCTGAGCTGAAAGAGTTTGAGCATACAGTCCCTCAGTCAAATGAAAACTTCTTTTCATTTGATGACGACCTTACCCAGGACAGCATTGTGGAGGAGCTGGTGCTCATGGAGGAGCAAATGTCCATGAATAATTCCCATCCTTATGGTAGTTGTCTAGGAATGGCACTTCAGAGTCAGGCTGCAGCTCAAGGAGCTCCTGTGTCATCTCATCCAAGCAGCACGCACTTTTACCATTCGATCCATAACAACAGCACTCCAATTCACACTCCCANACTCCAACACCCACCTCCGAAATGATAGCTGGATCTCAGAACATGTCCCGAGAGAGCCCTTGTTCAAGGCTGGCTCAGACGACTCCCGTAGACAGTGCCCTAGGAAGCAGCCGGCACACACCCATTGGCACACCCCATTCCAACTGCAGCAGCAGTGTCCCTCCAAGTCCTGTGGAATGCCGAAACCCGTTTGCATTTACTCCCATCAGCTCTAGTATGGCATACCATGATGCCAGCATCATATCAAGTAGCCCTGTGAAGCCAATGCAGCGGCCTATGGCTACCCATCCTGACAAAACCAAGCTTGAGTGGATGAATAACGGCTACAGTGGGGTTAGTAATTCTTCAGTTGCAAACCATGGCATCCTTACGAGCTACCAGGAGCTGGTGGAAGATCGCTTCAGGAAACCTCACGCTTTTGCAGTTCCTGGCCAGTCATACCAGTCTCAGCCGCGCCACCACGACACTCACTTCGGTCGCGTGACTCCTGTCTCACCTGTGCAGCACCAGGCAGCCCCTGCCAGTAGCACTACCAAGCAGGAGGGCTTTGCTGTTCCTGCTCCTTTGGACAACAAAGGGACTGGTTCATCTCTCAACAACAGTCTGAGATGCCGGAGTGTGAGCCCTGCTGTCCATCGCCAGCGTAATCTCAGTGGAAGCACTGTTTACCCTGTGTCAAATATACCACGCTCTAATCTGACACCTTTTGGAAGTCCAGTGACTCCCGAAGTTCACAATGTATTTGCTAATATCCATGCAGACACCAGTGCCAATAACATAGCGCAGAGAAGCCAGTCAGTCCCGTTGACTGTGATGATGCAGACGGCCTTCCCGTCTCTTCAGAAACAAACAAACACTAAAAAAATAACCAATGTGTTGTTAAATAAACTTGATTCTGATAGTGATGATGCAGTGAGAGGTTTGGGAATGAACAACATGCCCTCAAATTACACAGCCAGGATGAATCTCACTCAGATTTTGGAGACATCCACTGCTTTTCCTAGTGCCAACCCACAAAGTATGATCAATTCCAGCACTTCAGTTTATGAATTCCAAACACCAAATTACCTCACAAAAAATAGCAGCACCGATCAGATCAGTTTTTCTTCTGGAGATAACCAAGCACAATCAGACATCGGAGAGCAGCAATTAGATTTTAGCAGCACTGTAAAAGACCTTTTAGGGGAGGACAGTCTGCCAACAAACCAGCAGCTGGTGAATCAGGTGGCATCAGATCTCAGTAACGTGACATCTGTCTTTCCCAGCGACATCAGGTTGTCTTCCGAGCTCTCAGGCAGCATTAACGATCTGAACACTTTAGACACAAATCTACTGTTTGATCCAGGTCGTCAGCAGGGACAAGACGATGATGCTACACTGGAGGAATTAAAAAATGACCCCTTGTTTCAACAAATCTGCAATGAATCCATTAACTCAATGACTGCATCAGGTTTTGAGTGGATGGAGAGTAAGGATCATCCTGCTGTTGAAATGTTGGGTTAATCTTGTTTTATAATATGTATGTAGCACACTGTATCTAAAAGACAGACGTATTGTATTTGTCTTAATGGAAGTGCCTCCCGCAGCAGAAACACTTGCTATGTATTGTGGCATTTTTAAAAAAAGTTTGCTGTACCTGTTGCTCATTCTTCAGTAAGGAAAAGGCAGTCTTACCAATTTTAAACAAATCTCTGAAGTTGATGGGCTATCAAAGAGCCAGTATTAAAATTTGAATTTTGGAGTGTTTCCCATTCAACATTTCTTGTTTTAGCAAATAAAGAAGTGGTTAATGGTAGCCAGTGATGACAGCTATGGTTGATGCTTTGGGAGGGTTTTAATTCAAGCTCATTCGTAGGCTTTCCATACTTTGTATTGGTTGTTACTTCTTAGTAGATGATCTTTACTGACCTTTATCATCCAGGTTTGAAATGCAGGGTGCCTGCAGGTAGGTAAGGTGTGGGTACAAGTGGACCAGGTGACATGCAGATGCCTGATCATTGTGTAGCTGTCTGGAGCACTGCTCGATGGTGAACTTCGGGAAGTCTCTGTAGCACTGGTGCTATTGGCATCTCCAGTAAAACACAGAGATGGAAAAAGCTAACAGGAATGATCAAGGAAAAAGATGCACTAAATTTTTTTATTTAAGAGAAATGAATCTATGTAGTTATTTTATCCATTAATATTCATGACATACTTGATATTTTAGTTCTCATGTCAGTGTTTTTATATTAGGTAAAATTAATGCAAAAAGATTTTGAGCACTGAGATTTAATCTAGGCATAACCCCCTATTTTAAAGTGATAGGTACTGTTTATCAATGCTAGAGAAGGAACATATTTTCCCTCTTTTTTCGTTTTTTTTAATAGAGAGCTTCTGGAGCTCATTAAAAAACTGCTTTAAAAGGTTCCTTTTTTTTTTAAGTTTACTCAACCTAGTGGAGGGCGTAGGAAGATGTTATTTTCTCTCTATTTCAGTAGGTTGAGCCTTTCTGTCTTTCTTGCTCGCTCGCTCTCAAACAAAAGATTATTAAAATATTAGAAAATGTGGTTAATCTAAAAATATTTCATATAGAGCCATAATACTGCCAGGCACTTTACAGATACACAGTAAGACACATGATCATTCTTTTGGTAAAATTTCTTTTAAAAGTACTTACTGTTTTAGAAGCCTGAATTCCATTTTCAAAAGTGATTTGACAGGGTTGATGAATCTAATTTTTTTTTAAGGAAAAAATGCTGCTCCTATGGAAAATGAGAATTAGACTTCAGTCTCACTGGTTCACTCAAACCAAGAAGACCTTTTATTTTATCAGCATGGCATACGTGGATCTCTAATGGTCAAAAGAGAGAGATACTTACCCAGCTATGGTCTTGCTAGAAAGAGGACTTGCAGAGGCAGATTTTTACAAAAGAAGTAGCGCACCGAGTATGCTACAATACCGTCCCTTAAGCCTAGTATAAAATGGATTACTTTTCCTGTGACCTGACACACATCAGAAAATAGAGCAGGAAAAATTTTCTTCTTTTGTGTTTCTTTGATGAGTGGTCATAAATTTATGAAGGGGAAGGTTCAGTAAACCCCTCCTAGATTTCTCTAAGGGGAAGATGCTCAGATTTTTCATGTGATTAGTATTTTTCTTCAAGTGTCTTGGTCGTCTTCTATTTCTTCAGTTTTTGAAAATGACTCGAGATCCCAGCACTGGTCAGTTTTTTTTGGCAGTGCTGATTCAACTTGTGCTGCTGCATTGGCACTGAAGGTGCTGGTATATCATGGCTTCTCTTGCCCTTGCCCCAATTCATCATCAGTTTATGGCCTCTTCTGCAGGGACAAACAGTTGTGCCAAGTTACAGCACCTTACGGGGGCCTGATTTCACTGTGCTTGCATCAGAAGTTTTGCCACTTCATCAGGAACAAACCTGGAGAGTTCTGATCCCTCCTTGAAGCACAAGGGTGTTGCGATAATGTGATTTGCTTTAAGACCAAGTGACTCTTCCAAGGCAATGGGGAGGAGACTAAAAGCTGCATAGTAGCCTTCTGCTGCTTGTCCTGCCAGGTGTCTGTCAGTAAGACTTGAACCGTTTTTCTTGTAGACTAAAGTTGCTGAAGGCAGGGTTTGAATCCTGTACTTGCCCATAGCCTTTTGACAGGGATGTGCTGAACATCCTCTCACCCTGTTGGGAGGATGGGCCTGAGAGACACTCAGCGCCCTTTTGTTTCTGTTTCCTGACCCTGTGTGAAGTGCCAGCACTACTGTGAATAGGTGAAACCTGCTTCTATGAAGGGGAGGGTCCCTTCCAGCTCAGCCCTTGTGTGACTGTGACTCAGTGGCCGCCGCGGGAGGAGCTGCCCGGGTGCTACAGCAGCCCGTGTCCCACGGCGGGCTGGCCTCACCTCGGGCCGTGGACACTGACGCTGAGGGGCTTAGGGGAAGGGAGGTTTAACCTAATTGGTAGTTTTTTGAAGAATATTTCTCACAAAAGCAAGAGTAGATTTAAAGTTGATGCATTCAAAATTATGCAGCCATCACCAAAGGTTTTTAAAAGTGCGTTTAAAATTTATCTTTAAATGCAAGTATTACATTGGGCCTAACGTGACTTAATTAGCAGAAATATTCTACAATCAGTGGGTTTAAAGCAAATATATGCTTAATTTTAAAAGTATTAAATTCGATAAGAATTGTTTCAAGTAAAATCCAAGGCACAGGCACAGCTTTGTACATTGGTATGTATCATTTTAGAGATGTTTGTGTGTTGGTGTTATAATTAATGTTGGGTCCCTGTACTTAGTGCTAGTTAATTCTTTATGATACATTGAGACAGAGCACTACTGCACACCAAAGTATGCAATACCCAAAGGAAAATTCTGTGATCCTAACAAATGGAAGCCTGTCTTTGTCAGATACTCCAAAACTATAAATTTGAGACAGTTCTGACCCCTTGTTTACATTATTGGCTTCCTACTAACGTAAGAAATAAATTATTTTGATAGCAGTTTTTGCTAAAGTATACAAACTAGTGAATTTGTACCCTGTGTACAGTATTGCAGCAAACACTTTAAATTTGATTGCTTGGTTAGTCCAGCAAACTTTCTGGGTTCATATATTGCACTAAAATTCTGTTGAACCTGTGGCAGGCACATTCCTTAGGATAAATGCAACAAATACGGCCCACAGATTTAAAAAAAAAAAAAAGGCAAAACAAAAAAAAAACTTTTTAATGTGTTTCATTATTAAAAGGCAAAATGTCATTAAAAGTGACAGGTGAAATTGTCTTATGTAGCAATGTGCATTGATCTCAATGAGATATTTCTATTTTTGATTCTCTTACATGAGAATATTGCAGCAGGAAAAATTAAGTTTAGTTGGCTTCACCATGTTAATACATGATCACAAAACGTGCATGAGTGTTAATGACTTAATCTTGTACAGTACTAGATATATTCCTGTAACCACTTCTATTTTTTTTTATTCTTTTGCTGTATTGAAGCTGGTTCAGTGTTAACCAGGTGAGCATAGTTATTCACAAGTTATTTACTTTTTTATGTTAACTAATTCAGCTTAGTTATTGTTGAATATGTTCCTTTCTTGGATTATTTTTTATTGTTCTGGTGTTGAAAAACATTTTTGCATCATTTTATCATGATAAGAATTCATGAAGTAAATAATTTGCAAATAATTGCAATAAGCACTGACTTCTGAACTGAAAAGAAGGAAAGCGTTTCTTGTGCAGTGCATCTGAGGATCATATAATAGTCTTGTACTATACTGTGCTTTATTTACTGCACCGTAAGGAAAGAAAAATCCCTGTTCCACATTTTCATTTAGTGCAGGAAATCCAGTTTCTCCCCTCTTCCCCAGTGTTTTGTTGTCTGTTGTACTGCTGAAACTACAGTAGTTGAATATTGCAGTAGCATTTCAGTTATTTTTTTTATTGAAAGTGCTCAAAAATTGTTTTTTAAATGTTTTCAAAAACAATAAAAACATTTTATATTAAAATTATTTCTGGAGTTTTTTTTCTTTATGTGGAAAATGTGCTCTAGGGCTGGCCTAAATGCAGAACTTTGTGCCATGACAGATGACAGCTGCCCACTTGAACCTTGCTGCAATTGCTGAGCCCAGTAAAGCTGAATGTGAAGGTGAATCTTCCTCACTGGAGTGCCTCGGTCAGTCTTAGTCCAAGTGTTGGTTTCATGCCTGGTGGTGGCTCTTGCTGTTGTGACATACGACATCCCATTGCTGGTGTTGCCATCTGCTGTCTTGGTGCTTGCCTGCTTTTGCTTTCCCATATTTGTAAGGCACTCTTACAAGATGGTGTTAGTGTGGCTTGACTTGCTGACATAAAGGGGAAAATGTGTGCTTTGATCTGTGGAGTCCTGTATTTGGATTGTAAAATTGTAAACTTATCAGTGTGCCCAGCACAGTCTGCGTGAACAGGATGGAAAGGCATTGCCACAGAGCAGGAACTGGCTACAAAAAGATGAGAGAAGATAAATATTCAGGTTTTCATGCCAAAGATACAGCACTGGTTGGCAGACTACATCTCAGACTATAGAGGTGCTGAGATGACCTGGCGGGTGACAAGATTTGATGGTGGCACAAAATCACTTAGGCTCATCAACAAAGAATTATCAGGGAGACATAAGACAACATAAATGAAAGAGAATCAGAAAGAGATGAATTTTAACATTTCATGGGAGGAAATAACATATCTCACTGCATTCTAAACATGCTTTACAAAGGGTTCTCAACAGACATACTTTATGTTCCATAGTCATAAAAAATGCAAATTAAAAACTCCCAAGGTATGAGATGGAATCTAATGTAGGAGATAATAGTAGGATACTTTAGAAATTGATAGTTCATCTGAAGTAATAACGGGTTTTAATTGGAACCTCTCAGCTGTAAATTTGAAAGAATTTGTCTTAATCGTTAATAAAAAGGATCAAAAGAACAAACAAATCTCTGAATGGAAATGTCCTAACAGGAAAGATTTAAGGAGGTAGAAATCTTGGAACTGAAGTCATGAACTTTGTAGATTTCAAATTATTAGATGCTTACCTGCTTATTAAGGACATCCAGAGTAAGTCCTAAGCAATTGCATTGAAATATTTTTACATTTACATCTCCAGAAATACCAGTCTGTATGTGTGAACGCAGCTGGTATTCCAGTAAACAGAATTCCACCTCTGGGGTTAAGGATTGCTGTGTCAAATGAGGTGGTGGTTCTGGCAGCTGATACCTCTTCTCTAGAGCAGACCTGCATTATTATATGATCACAGAATAAATGACCTCTTTAGAAAATGTTCTAGACTCCAGAGACAGAAGCTCCATCTGAAGCCAGTCAGAGTTAACCAATGCTTGGATCTTGCTGCTCTCCTCCCTCTCTTGAAAATGGTACAAGTTAAGCTTGGATAAGGAGACAAAATTGAAGAGAAATACATAGTGAGGCTTACAAATTGGAGCAACACTGGAAAGTTATTCCAAACTCAAGGAAGGAGCAGACACTTGACTGTATCCTTAAGAATTTTCTAATTTGGGGATCCACAAAATAGTTATCAATTAACCTGAATGTGCCCAGGCCTGGGCTATGCTCTCCCTGTGCTGTGTTTGTCCTCTGGCTGCAGCGAAGCCTTGGCCAGGTAGCCATAACAGAGGAGCCTTCAGGCAGCTCCCGCTCAGTGCTGGCCATGATGCCATTTGTGTGTCCTTGCCTTTTATCTCAAAGTGTAGCTAGAAGTTCTCATGTGAGCATCCTTTCTGCTTGACCTTTGAAGTAGTGCGCAGAGTTGTTTTCTGGAAAGAAAATCCTGTAATAAAATAAGGCAGCAAGATGTGTGTGTGGATTGGAGGCCCATTCTGTGCTGCACAGTTGGATCTGAAGGAGTGTAAGTCTATGCTGTCCTCTCTTTGTAGTGCTTACTCCAGCAAATGGCATTTTAAGTATTACTTCACAGGATCTGAGTGCCTTTGCTACTGGTGGTGTAACAAACCGACGCCTTCTAGAGCATATTTAATATTACCTGATGAAATTGCAAATCTTTCAGTCTCTTTTGCTTTTCCTACCCAACATGTTAAAAAGAGAAAAGGGTGAAATACAAACTCAGGAAAGCCAGTTTAATTATGTCAGAAGTGAACTGAGGACATGGAAAAAATTGTTTGGAAAGCATTTAGTGCTAAAAAGGCAGCTGTTTCTTGAAGATTAGTGTTTAAATACCCCAAATAAATGACTACCTTGATATAATGCAGAATACATTAACTGAATGATTATAGTTCATGATAGGTTATAACATTTCTGCCGTGTGCTTTGGATACGTAGGAAATATCCTACTAGTGATGTAAATACTTGAAATGTGTTGGAACATTTGCACATCTATTCTCCAATGGCTTTGTCGTGCCTCCTCCTGAGTCTGTTCTTCCTGGGCCTGCCTACCCATTTTCTATATCTGGTAATACCTCAGCTCTGAAATCATTAAAAGGGTCCATTTTTGTCCCTGTGGCTCATCTTTTCTCTGCTGTCAGCCTCCTTTTAAATAAACCGCTTTTATATGGATTATGATAAGTTATGTATCATTGGAACTTTGCCTATCCACACTACCTAATTAGATGATGCCTATTAGAATAAAATTTTCAGTGGATCTTCAGTTGCTGGTTCAAGTAATGTTAGCAGTACACTACTGATCCAAACCATACGCTGCTGTTTGTGTAGGGGGGTTTTGAGTCAAACGTTAAAATTGTACTTGAAAAATTGGCCCAAGGACTGAAATGAGCCCCAGCAGCTTGTGAGCTTTATTTTAGCCTACCTATGCATACAAGGGGCCACTTTTCATGGAACTATTTTTAAAGTTGTGTACATACTATACCAAATAACAAAGCCTTCATACATGGTGAAGGGAGGAAGAAGAGATGCATGGGAAGCTGAAAATAGATTTTTATTCCTTCAGGGGTTGATATCCTTATGTTCACTTATTAACCTGTTGGTAATGGATTTTTGTGATGACTAAACAGAACAGGGCGTTACCTGACTGCTGCTGGGGCTGGGTTCATCTGTAGCCTTAGGGTTTTGAAGCACTGTGTGGAGGAGGTAGCTGGTGGGAATCAAGAGAAGCTGCCCCTGCAGCCTTCCTCAGGTAGCCAACCTGCCTATTGCTTCAAATCAGTCCTTCTCAACATACCTACCTTAGAGAGCTATTGGGCTCTCTTGCAAATATTATCCTTTTGTTTCTAGTGTGGATGGGAAAACACAGCACTGTAACTTATCCTACACTATAAATTAACCGATAGGGACTTGGTCATCTCCTTTCCCTATCAAGAATACCCTTGAGTGTTCTATTTGCCTGCTCTGTATCAGTACTTCAAAAGGACACTTGTTCCAAGGCCTATGATAATCATTTCCCAGAGAGATCATGCCCAAATCCTCCTTGCTCTGAGACAAGAAGAGGCATTTTGAAAGGTGTTGTTTAAAAAGCTGTACATAAGCAATGATTAATTCTGACTGGAAAGAAATTCTCCTTGATTCTATTTCAAATTGCTTAGAAAAATTAAAACCATCTCTCCCGCTACCTATGTAAAGACAAGAAAGATGATGAAGTGCCTGTGTCCAAGAGGACCTGCTCAAAGGTTGTTGGTTCTTGCACCAATGGCATAACTAAAATCTGCTCTGAAAAGGATTAGTTGTGGATAGCAAAATGAACACAGGGGCCTAAAATGGCTGTCTCTGAAAAAGCCAAATAGATCTCAGTGCTTACTAATAAGGAAATGCTGGAGACCTATTATGCTGGACATAACTTTAAATTACTTCAGTGCTTTAGGAATTATCTGAGGTTAGCTTTTTATCAAAAACAGTAGCTGTATAATAATAGGAGGATATTTGCATTTCCCTTTGCTTTTGGCAGAGGTAATACTCTAATCATTAATAAATATCATTTTACAGCATGCACAAAGCCCTACATTCTTGTCAGTCAGCCTGGTTTTTAGCCATACTTTCCTGTGGGATTACTTTCTTTGCCAGCCAGACCTGAAGATATGTGAACATTTCTTGGACAGTGTGCTATTAAGTGTAGTTTGGCATTATCGGTAATTAATTCCCAGTGACAAAAATTTCAAGATCATTGGAAGCCAATCAGTGAACCAAGGATAACACACTGGAAATCTGTCAAAAGTGTTTGAACATTAAAAACACCTCAGAAGTAACTCGAACCCACTAATAACAGCAATAATTTACTATTCCCATTTTCCTAATGAAACAAAAGAGAAACACTCTAAGAAGGAGAATCTTGTGTGAAACTGAGGTGTGGGAAGATGGGAGTGCATTAGTGATGCTCAGTCACACATCACATCAGAGCACAGCTTCTCCTGGTCTTAGCAAGGTTTTAGGCACTGGCAAACAGCATATAGCACATACTACTTCATACATATATGGAGAAGGATAATCTCAAGGTATTTAAAGAAGAAAAGCCCAAATATGTAATTCCCTGGAAAGTTCTTACTTCTCTAACTTTGCGATGGGTTGAGCTGATAGCAAAAATATCCACAATTAGTGTGTTAAACATGGGATCACTGGTGGATAATTAATCTGGGAACAGTGTGACAGCAGTTGACTGGAGCTCATCACCTCCGGGTTTCTGTTCTGGCAGCTCTCCTCCCCCTCAAGCTGAAAATAGAGAGAAAAAGATGACATCTGAGTGGTGGTGATTCAGACAAGTGTTTACCATTTCATTCAAATGCATATGCACAAAATGAGTGTGACTTTCCACCTCCACCACAGTTGCTCTTCTTACTATGCAAGTTTGCTCATCAAGACAGGTATTTTGAAAAGAAATTTCTTGTAAACTGTTATACAGGTCACAAAAATTAGGAAAAAACTTTTTTTATATCTTTCTCTTCTACCCTGTGAGAGTTGGAGAGTTCAGCATCTTTCCTGGGAGACAGGGAAGAAGGGAGCTGGCCCAGGGCAGGTGTTGATGCCTGGGGAACACAGGCTCACACTTGGAGGGCAGTGTTAAATTTTGTCTGCAGGTTGCCCTGGAAAGGAGTTACTTGAGCAGAGAATTTCTGGTTCACAGCTGCTCTGTCCCTGGGTGATGGTCTCACCTCGCTCTCATCCTGCTGGAGCATGCAGGGCTGCAGGGCTTGAGACTGCTGGAGGCAGTGGCTTGGCTTCAGGCAACACAGAAAGCATATGTATCCAAACAAGGATATGCTGCTTTTAAGGGAAAGGAGAAAAACTAAGAAAAACATAACCTGTGACTTTGAAGAACTGAGAATGAAAAGGAGCAGGAAGGGGCTGGTGAAAACCTGCAAGTGAGCTAACAGCAGCCCAGTTGCAATGCAATGCAGAGGCAGCTGCCAGCCTGGAGCAACCACCAGCCTGAAGCTCTTGCTTACAAAATTTAAACCTTCATGTTTGTATCAGTTTTGCATCTTGTTGTCATGGTGTTTGAAATCTAGTATTAAATGCCAGGATTTAGCCTGTATTTAACAGTAGAGCCAACAAGAATGTGTTGTCTTGGGCTCTTAGCTGTATCTCTGCATTAGTCTCTTTACTGAGACATTGCCTTGATAGTAAAGAAATTGAGATTATTAGGATACCAGCAGGTGTTTACTTCTCTTAGTCATAGCAATGACTCATGACCAATATAAATTTTTTCTATTAATTCCCTGTTGTACAGTTTTCCATTTGCCTGTCACTTTGACATTGTGAGTGGTTCATAACATTTTCTATTGTATGACTCAGTAGAACAAAAGACAATAGGACAAAAATCTGTTTCTGCCTTTTGCATCTGGGTTTGTTGTTGTTTAGTTGCAGTTAAAATGACTTTTATTCCTTTGGTTTAAAGGAAGACCAGCAAAGATAATGTGTTCAGTTTGGTTTAAAATCCTCTGTAGCAAAAGTGTATCCTACACTGAATAATTTAAAACATACTTTGGTGTTATTTGATGTCCTAGCTTTTATCCCTTAACCATCACTAGAGTTAACATATATTCTTAAATGAAAGACTACTGTGATAATCCTTCAGAATTCTGAAGCAAATCTTTTTTATACACATAATTTCCTCTTTTAAAAGCAAACACTGCTTTGTTGATTTTTTTTCAAAGTAGTTCAGTATTATGGTGCACAGATTCTCTTTGGCCTAGGAAAAGCATTTATGATAAAGAAAGACACAAACCATATATCGTAAATGTATATAAGATTCAAACCACAAATTGGATCTATCAGGATGAATGCCATCAGCTTAGAGATGGATTTTTTTTAAAAAACATTGTAAATTTTTGATCTTTCATGGCACTGAAGGTTAATTTAGATGGCAGGAAAAGTCAAAGTTGTTACCAGGTAAGAACTCGCTATTGGGATGGAGTAATGAGATAAAATATTAACAGATTTTCAATGCTGTGGATATACAAAGTGTTCCATTGCACTTAGATGATCCAAATTCAGATTATTCTCTGCAACTGAAAATCAATTAATTGCTTTCAGAAGAGCTCTCTTCCACTAATAGTTTGCAATAGCATAACACATAAAATATTAAATGCTGGAGATAGGTATCTAACATAAGAACTGAATGTTTGTTAACGAACATATTGTGGTTTATGTTACCCCATTTTTAAGTAAAATAATAATTTGGGTGAAGTGATAGATATCTTGCTGGAATATTGGAGATAACTATTGATCCCACTGAAAATGCATATAGACCTTACCTTAATATATGGATGCCTCCGGGTATCAAACCCAGAAACACAAGTTATGTGTTTCAGACCTGTTCATAGCAGGTCATCTGCTTATGGATTTGGGCATTGACTGTGTTCTGACTCCTATTCTGGACAGTCCAGTGGTCTTTCCACACAAAAAATGAGTCAGTGCTGTGTTACTCTGCTACTTAAAAATGTAATATAACAAAATCAGTATGTTAATGTCCTGTTGTAAATTCAAAAGGGCATTATTTTAAATTTCAAAGTTACTGAAATGACATTATTTAAAATTTAATGTTTGAGTTTTGATGTCCTACAGAAAAGCCCAATAAGTAAGGTACTAATAAAATATTCACAATAAAAACCTTTATTAAACAAGACTTTAGGATGCTTCTTCTTATAGCTTTTACTGTACAGAAAAGCTGAAACTGAGACTGCAAAAAAGCAGACAGAGTTCTGATTAGTGACTGTAATGTGTAGTAAGATATTTATAGGGAGAAATAAAAGAGTATCTTTCATTAGACTAATCAATGCATTTCTGAAAAAAAGACCCAACAAAAAACCCTCAACTGTGAGCTTTTGGCGCTCTGATGCTTTCTCTTTGACATGGTTTGTACACTCTAGCAGAGTATGAGAGACAGCACTGCAAAACGCAGTGCTCGTGTTTGACAGCTACGAACTCACATGGCTTTTTCTAGCAAGCTGTAACAACAATTTACTAATCATCATTATACTCAGTCCCAGAAAAAGCTGGACCTGGAAATCATGCCTGTTGTAACTTAGGCAGATTTTCCTTCCTTGGCTGTTACCCAGAAACTTAAATTTGGGCAAACCTCTAAACTTGTGCTGGAAGACTGATGTAGAAGAAGCTCAGCCAAAGGAATTGGAAACTTCCAGTGTCCAGAGGGTCAATTCAAAACCAGAAGAGGGCTGTTTATTTTGAAATACCCAAGAACTTTTCTGGGTCTTATTTTCCAAACTTTCTTGGTTGGTCTTATAACAGACATTGTTTCCCCAAGTAAATCTACCAATTCATATGAAGCCACTTTCTCAAATGCCACTTTGTTTGTAAGATACTCACCTGAATTTTCACAGGTAATACCCTACATTGATTTTGGGACATGCACAAACTGCTGTTGATATTTGGATTGCGTTTCCTTGGAGCATCTGGTTAGCCTCTGGCAGGAGAA